>VZZY01017079.1:239-13645 GCA_013400335.1 Eurystomus gularis | reverse complement strand
CTCCAGACTAAACAATCGCAGTTCCCTCAGGTGCTCCTCATATGACATATTCTTCAGACCCCTCACCAGCTTCTTTGCCCTTCTTTGGACCTATTCTAGCACCTCAGTGTTCTTCTTGTACTGTGGCGATAAAGACTCCAATAACATCAGGCTTAAAGATTGAACCTTCCTGGGCACCCGAATGAGAGAAAATGGAAAACATCCAGAATTAGGTAAGAACACCTGTGATTGAACCCATAAGAAAACAAGGCTGGGATTTTTAGAGCTGCTCTGAAAGATATAAATGCTTTATTCCTATTCAGTTTAATTAGGTGACTGACTCCCTCACTGCTTCTTGAAAATCCCAGCCTCTGAACACATTCATTCCTGATTGCCTCCATGCCCAAAGTGTTGGTAGTTGATTAGAAGCTTTTCCAGGAGTATATTTTGTTAAGTATCAGTGAATTATGTAACAATTACAGCTAATAAATGTCAAATTTAAGAAAACCAGAATATGTGAGACATGGAAAATATTTTCTAACATACAGTGTATGCCCTAAAGAAAACCAGCCTTCACCACTGTGATTTTTAGTTTATGAGTGCTTCAGGATATCTGAAGATTTTCTTGAGATGAAAATGCTCCACATTAGCTCCAAGGAGCCAGGCACAGGCTAGTTACAGGGGTACAGAACAGTTCCTCCCATCCTAAAAAAGGTAAAGAAAAATTAAAAGGAAGGCATTGCTCCAGGACTGCCAGACAGCTGCAGGAACTTCAGAAAAGTAATACAAGCTTTTCTGAAGGAACAGGACACTGGACTCTGTAGCTAAACTACCTAAAAGGAGGTTGTAGCGAGGCTGGTGTTGGTCTCTTTTCCCAAATTAGTAATGATAGAACAAGAGGAAATGGCATCAAGTTATGTCAAGGGAGGTTTAGATTAGATATTAGGAAGAAATTCTTTACTGAGAGAGTGGTTGGGCACTGGAACAGATTGCCCAAGGGGATGGTGGAGTCACCATCCCTGGAAGTGTTTAAAACATGAGTAGATGTAGCACTTGAGGCTATGGTCTAGTGGCTAGAGAGATGTTAGGATGAAGGTTATGGACTTGATGACCCTGGTGGTCCTTTCCAACCCTAATGATTCTATGATTCTATGACACATTTTCCAGACTAATTCTATAATTAACTTGTCATCCAACCTGCCCTTTAGGAAGAGAATTTTTTGGGATGGAGAGGAAAATAGTCTTGAGTACCTTTTTTCCCATAAACATAAACAGAGCAGGAAGCAGAGAAACCCAGCTTTCCAAGGAAGCTTTGATTTCCACTTAGGAGTGTGCTGATCCCAGCCCCTCTGTAATCAGTAGGGGGACACGGACAATCCAGCCATTTACCACACTCTGTAGATGCTTTTTTTCTCCCACTGACTAACAAGGACCTCCATAGTATGTAGGCTTCTACCTGAAGCATTCAGCTTGAATATTTAAAATGAAGGAATAGCTTATCCAGACCCATGGTCCCTTTTCAGTCTTCACTGGTCTTTCACTGCTAACAGTCTGCTGAAAATTAGTATGATTTTTACCTCAAATTGTTTTCTGTCTCAGCACACTCTCTGTGATGAAGTTCATGTTTTACTCTCTGAACTTACTTCTGTTAGGGATATTCATTTGAGATTAAGGACATCCTCTTCCCATTCTTTCTTCCTCATCCATTTTGTCTATTAAAATGTATGAAGTGGCAGGAATCAAGAGAACAAACAAGGAGAGAAAACTTCTTGTCTTCCATTTGGAACATAGTCAATTTAAATAAACTTTACCCCACTCTGAAACAATAGTTTCAAGAGCTATTTGAGATGTCCTCTTTGCAAGTCACTTCACTGTCAGTAATGGGTAAACAAATGCTAACCCTTTTCCTGGCTCCCCTCTCCCTCACCAGTGACAAAGTGTGTCAGTTGATGTACAAGGGTAGAGATTCCATCCTTTCACAATATCAGTGTATGAAAAGGATAATTATGTTGAATGAAAAAAACCAAACACCAAATAAAAAACAAGCACAAAAGCAAAACCAAAGAAGTTCTAAAATACTTCACACTACTTGAAGGAACTATACCAAGGAAGCATCAAGAAATGACATGACAGGAATTTGAGCTCTATTAAACCAAACAATTTTTTATTATTTTAAGTCACCCCTCTCCTATTGATGTCATGACAGTTTTGTTCAGCAGCAAGTCTTGAGATAACAGAGTCATATCTGGGACTGGATTTCTTTCACCTGAGCCACAGAGCTGGTGCTCAGCCCCTTCCTCTGTTTGCAGGATGACTATTCTGAGGCCATCTTCTGTCAGCAGTAGTGTTCTGGATTCTCTGACTTTATCTTAAAAGTTATTGAAAAATAATGGTTAAATTAAAAGGCCTCTCCATCAGATCTAATTTTTTTGTAGAGCTAAGTTTGAGCATTGAAAGACAAAAAAACCTCACCTCTCCTTGGTCTCAAGATTCTCCTTAACAAAGACAAACATAATTCCTTTTTAGGCTAAGTTGCATTTAGAGAAGCTAAACTCAGGCATACAAAAGGTGTCTTATAATCTGAAAAGAAAGCTAATGTGATGGTGTAGAAGTTATCTCTACTTCATGCAAGTAAAGAGAAAAATAACTATCAAGAGGTTAAAACTTTAAACTAGGACTCGGTATATTGCTGCTCACCTGCCAACGCTGTTGAAGGCTTCTAGCAGTGCAACTTCGTGCAAGTTATGCTCTCTAAGCACTAGCTGTCATTTTTCTTTTTTAAGAAGAAACAGTTTCTCATCTCATCATTCATCTCTCACATCTATTTAGTTTGTAGTGTTCTGAGAACAGGGATTCTGTATGTAGAATAGGACAATGATTTTTTAAAGTCTTTTGTCAGTGCTGTGCTATATAAATATCTAGTCCATATGCACTAGCTTAAACTGACTTGGTGATTTTTTTTCTTAGACAGATTATAAAGTTTGCAGTTTCAGGCTCTGACAGTGTTTACACACTAAATGTGTGCCTGTGTGTGTATTTTCCATATTAAAGTTGAAGAATCAGTCAAAAGTGAGAAAACACCAGGATGAAGGTTGTCTCATTTGTTGCCCCTCTGTTCATTTGCATTACAGTATTTATATGATCCTCAGAAAGATTTCTAGGATCCAGCAGTACTATTTATTAATAAAACACTACCAGTTTTAAATTCCATTTAGGAACAAAAACTAGACCTTTTGAAATAAAAGCAGCAGGAGAAAGAGTAAGAGAAGAAACTGATTTGCAGTGCTTGAATGATCTCAGGTCTCCTCTGAGATGTGGAAAGCGGGATGGGAAGTGTCAAGGGAGTGCACAGGTTGCATCAGCTCTGCCTGTAATGAGTAGGACATAACAAGAAAGGTATGCGATGCAGAAGAGGGAGGTCTGTTGCCCAACACATATCTTCCAGCCATCATCTACTCCTGCTAGACAGCTGCATTCTCCTACAGCAGCAGAGTGTTTAGGGTTGCCTAATAGTTAAGCTGGTGGCTATTCTGGAGCGTGTCTGCCTCTGTGGGTTTATTGGTCTTTGACTTAGATTTTGGCAGTTCTCCTCTGGGTCACAGAAGTTCTTTTGACAAAAACATCGTTCAGATGAATGTGTTTCCATAAAGCTTACGGTTTTGAGAAACTGGTATTTTCTGATAAACCAAAGAAACAAGTGAAAAGTTTTGGTCAAAAGAAATTCCCATGTAGCTCCCTGTTGTTTCTTTTTTTTTTCTATACAGACCACAGACATACTTAATATAGAGATAGAGGAGACCTTGCAGAGTAAGCAGCTATTCACTGTTTTGCTTTATCTTCATTCTGCAGTGTGCGGCCCACAGCTTTGTTTATTTTCTACTATTCAGACTTTAGAGGCAGACTCATTAATTTCTTCATGTGCTTTTTATATAGTTCATGAAAGTGCTCGACAAACAGGAATTTATTTTTTCCTGCATTGTGCTGACAGAGTTGAGACAGAGAGATTAAGCTCAAAAGTGCCATTCATGTTGGATGCTCGATCTGACATCCCAAAAACCAGATCTCGTAGGCTACTTATATGGTTTCTTGTATTTGCAGCTCCGTTCTTCCTGATTGCAGGTGGAGCTGTAACTACTCAGGACTTTCCAGCTCAGACACCTCTTTGGGCACCTGGTGTATAAGGAGGACAATTAAGGATCATCCTTGGAAGGTACTTAGCCTGGACAAGGGATGCAGATTGCTGGTTATGCCAGGTGGCCTAAGCCATCCTCCTGCAGCCTCCTTCCCTTCATGGTACTAATTCTTTCACAGAGCACAGCACATTTGTAGTGGTGTTTGAAGCCCTGTTTTGATCCCCCTGCCAGGGAAACTTTAAAGACTATAGCTACCGTATTTCTATCTAATCTCTTCTGACCTTTGATTAAGTGAAATTGTGTAAGGATCCCATAATTTGACCAACCTTGCCTTTTTTTTTTTCATGAAAATGGTGTAAATCCCTGCTCTGTCACGTGGACCATCTATTTTGCTTAACTTAAAAAGTTTTTGCCTGCAAGCACTGAAGGTTCTCAGTGAAGCAGCTACAAGAATCACAATTTTGTGCAAAATAATATATCTTGTTAGTTGTTCTTATTTTCCCTTGAAGCAGGAAACTCAGAAATTTCTGAAAACAAAATTATTTTGAGTCCACATAATATATGGAAAAAATGTACTAAAATAGCCGAAGTTTATTAAAGTTTTAAACCAATGTATATAAGGTGTTAAGATAGGACATACCAGGGAAAGATTTGTTCTGACTATAAGAAATAGAATTTGAGAGCAGACGGATGTGGGACGGAAGGGAAAAGGACTGTCACCAAACTGTCATTGATTTGTAACTTCAAATCCTTTCATGCACACCTATTAAGCAGCTGCACGCCTATGCTACTGCTGTGATGTTCTTACAGAGTGACACCAGCGAATCATAATTACACAGTGTCATTTCCCCCACTTCTCTCTCCTTGTTGAGTCTCTCAGTGCAGAGATCACGGCTTTTGCCAGCCACAGAGAACCTATAAATCATATTCTCACCCACCTTTTGTATTTGGCACAGAGGTCAGCTAATGGCTCTCCTCCATGCTCCTGTAATTGCACCTTTCCATATCCACCACACCTTTTGGATCTGGAGGTATGGATGCATAGATAGAAGACACACTGGTCTCTCTCTACCCAGTAAGACTATGTCCCTAAATTGTTTCTATAATTTTGTTTTATCTACAGGCCACACGACAGTTGTATGTGTTGCAAAATATCAAACTTATGTCTCAGAGATAAGAATAACATAGATGTTAAGACCCTCTTGACTGCATTTATAATGTTGAATAGTTTCTCCTTTTGAGACATGGATAACCTTTTCTGCTTCCTGTTAGCAATTTCTTGTTTCCCCCCCTTATCCTTTAAATGGAAACACAAGTCTGCCATTTAATAAAACCCCAATAATGATCCTGCTTTAAAGGACAAGGGCTAATCACTTGCTGCTTAACATTCCAGACACATGACAGTGGAGGAGAATAAATCAGTTAAACAGCAAGATGCAGCACAACTAATTTTCATGTAAAAGGGGGTGATTGCCTTTTTTTTTTTTAACCATTGTGATATTTTTTTTAAGCTGTTAAAGCCCAAACATTCTCGTCTATCAGTTTATGAATTATTAATAAAAAAAAGAGAGAAAAGAGGCTTTCTTTTTCTAAATATCATCTGCTAAGCCACCACAGACTGAAGTGCCTCACACTGATTCCTGATTTACATAGTCCCAGTTGGAAGTTAATGAAGACTGCTGAGCCACCTTTCAACATGCAGATAAACCTTCATGTATTTAAAAGCAGGGAATATGTGCTTGTTGCTGGCAAATTATTCATCTAAGATCTGAAGTTTCTGACACCGCCTGCGTCAGATAAACTGTCACCCAAATTGCAAACTAATTAGTGATTCAAACATTTTCGAGCTGATTGATGACAGAATAATTTACGCTTGTTTCTCAGTTTCCAGCTGGCATAGGCTGCTGACTGGAGCCCTAATTAACGCTAGTACATCAGTCATGTTCTGCCAAGGCAGCACATACAATTAAAAGGCAGTTTAAATGGAATATCACATTAAAAAGGCTGGTAGATGCAAATGTGAGGAAACAGCACTTTAGGATAAAATGACAACAGAACCCCCCAAACCAAAACAGAATGGAATGGGGATTTTTTTTTTTTTTTTTTTAAATGGAGAAGTAAATTGTATTCCACATAGGCTATTCAGCAAAATAAAACAACAATGGAGGCAAAACATGCACACTAAATTCTTTGTTGTTATTATTCTAACAAGCTTTAACTAGATGCTTTTCTCTAAATATTTGTTAGAAAATTGATGTATACTTGCATTTTGGATTTCAGCTATTTAAAAATGAAATAGAGGGTATCAGTGATAGCTGTGAAGTTATTCACAGTGATAAGACAAAACAGAAATATAAATATATGTATTTGTCAGGAGGTTATATTGGAGCAACCTTCAAAACTAGAATTAAATAACAAAAGATCTAACCCAGAACTCCTTGAAGTCAAAGGAAAACTGGTCATGGTATGTGTAGGAGAGTACTGCAAATATCCAGATACGCCTCATTATTATTTTCTGGTGAAACTGCTGAATTTTTAAAACAGCAGTACTATATGGCAAATATACAGTGGTTTCTTGTGGCCTTCCTCTGATCAAGCCATAAAATACTTGGGGAAAAAAAAAGTTATTGTATGGGTTTCATACAGGATTGTTAATGCTGTGGGTACAAATACAACCTCTGACCTGATTCTGTATAAGTCACATATTGCAGCCTGCAACTACAGAAAGACAGTTCTCTGCAGTGCTGCTGTCGGAAAGTTCTTTCATTTTATTAGGCCTATTTTATTATATCCATATTATGGCCATGATGTCTGTATATCAGTTGCTCTCTAGCTATCAAGCACTCAGGTAGGAGAAAATGCATTTTGTCATCTCAGTAATGAGAAATGAGGATAGTTGTAACCCATGTTCTCATTTACATTTGAACTACAAGACTGTTGGCTGTTTGAAACTGATGATGAAGCTAAGGACAAAAACAGTCCATCTTGACACAACCCACAAAAGGTGTTAAGCCTGCAGTGCCAGGCCCCTGTTGCAATGTATGCTGCATATTTGATGACACTGGTTTATCTCACTCAATGTGACCTCTGTGGGGGGAAAAGTTTTCATGAATATAAACAGCCCTGGGGTTCGTACCTTGTCTGCTAAGGTGTTTTTGAGATTAACTATAGCACATGACAGATGAGCCCTTGACTCTTACAGCACTCAAACACAGAACAAAGAAAAGTCACTGTAGTAACCGCAAACAGACCTCGAGATGGGAGATGTGCAAAAGCACTCCAATTTGTTTCTAGGAGCATAGCAGACTGAAAGCTCACATCACTCAGTGCAGTCACACTTTGCTGTCAAATGCCATTTTGCAATGCCATATATTTGCACCTTTAAAAATTTTAGATAAGTAATAATTTACATTAGTATAGTGACGGAAGGTTCATACATCGGCTTTGACAGCTAAGCTATTTTAAGGAGCTTTACAAATCAGTGAATTGTAAATGAGGGGTGAAACTCACCTTAGACATAAATAAGCCCAAGTTTTCTGACTTTGCTAGAGTTGGGTGAGATTTTTGCTGTGAGGCATGGTGAAGGCCACATGCTGCTGACCCTGTTGTAGACATGAGACAAGAGCCACCAGAAAACCTTGGCTTAGGTTTTAAATGCCACATCATGTAGCTTCTGCCAGCTTGACTGTGGTGTCCAGCACTAAGCTCAGCAGGAAGCACTGAGACATCCTGTAAGTGCCCAGGGACAGTGAAATCCCAATGATCCCGGCAGATGGGATGCCCAGCAGCTGACAGAAACTACAAGTTGGGGGCCATCTGAAAAGGAACTGTGGGAGGGTTAGGCGACAGCCAAGCAACAGTTGTCAGGCTTATCATATAGGATTTAGGGATGTAAATTTTCACACTCACGGTTCCATTCCAATATCCTCTTTAAAATCTGGTTTTCGTAGCTTCAAGTATAATAAAAATATTTTCTCTTCAGCTAGAGTCCTCAGTAGAACATGGGTTAGGACAACAGGATTATGCTCTACTTTCTAAAAAAATGTCAAAAGCATTAGTCTATCAGCAAAGCTACCAGTAAGAAAGAGGGAGATTTTATTATTAAAATCTCACATTGAGGAAAGAGGAAAAATTAATAACATTTTTTGTTTTCAGTGAGAAAGCATATCTTGCATAGCAGAGGGTAGATTTGGGGTTTTATTACAAGGTCTTTCTTACAGATCTCATAAGACTTGCAAACTACAGTTAGCAATCCTGTACATAAAGCATTGGAGACTAGTATTGGGGCTTGTGAGTTAAACAAGTGGAGCAAAGAATCTTTCTGCTGTTGCTTTCCCCTCTTGTTTCCATGCTGCTGTTGATCACAGTGGTGGCTTGTTATGTCTCCCCAGAGAGAAGCAGTTCCGTAAGAGGAGGAATTCTGAATTCCCTATAGAAACTCAGACTTCTAATACGCAATGTAAATATAGCAAGTGTTAGCCCGTTTGTGGCTATAACATAGTAACTAAATGCAGAATCACCTCCCCAGTGGGGAATCCAGAAAAGCCTGAGTGCTCAGACTCTCACAAGCTTTCTCTAAAGCTCTGTATCAAACGATGAGCACATGCAAATCTTGCCGGTATGAGAGGTGTCTTCTTCCCTTTTAAACATTTTCCCCTCAGGTTTCCTAATGTGAAGGTTTGCTTTCTTTGATGAGAATAGAGCCTACACAATTAAACATGTTTATAACACGATGTACTTCTGTAACCCAAGGGACAGGAAAGCATTCAGGAAAACAGGTAGGGAGGACTATCTAAGGGTTTGGCTTTTAAGAGATTTTTTAATATTCTCTAGGTTTAGAAGGAAATTTTAACCAATTCAAGCAGATATTAAATAAAGGCAATACTGTGGCAATGGGAAATAAAGGCAGTGTTGCACTGTCAACCTGTGCACCTTGGAGAGCCAATTTCAGTTTATCATTTTGCCACAGACTTATATGACGTTTGGGAAGTTACTTAATCCAATGGCACCTCATTAACCAATCTGTAAAGAGGGTAAAATGACTTTTTTTCTCTCTAACAATCTGTGCGTTTGAACTTTCAAAGTTCTTGTATGAACTGTTCCATTCAAGATGTGATTATCTATATATACTCTTTGATGCTTAGCTTGTAAACTCTTCAGAATAGTCTCTGAATATATGAACACCCAGAGCCAACCTGATTTGTAATTTTTATTTGCCACTACAAAGTGTGAAATACCTGAAAGTTTCCACAATCAAAGCCTAGAACATTGCATTTGTTTTGTGAACACATAATTTCTGAGCCTTGCGACAGCAGACTCTCAAGATTTCTGAAGATTTTTGGACATAATGGGTTTTATTTACAGGAGGTGTATTTCAAAATTGCATTTTACTTAGGATCATTTTCATTTTTTCCACGTTTCTTTGCCATAAATGACACTCTCCTCAGAAGTATGCATCCTGTAGTAGAAACCAAAACACATGTGGCTTTTCTTTAATATTCATTGCCTAGTGGGAACTGGCATGACCAACAAAATTGGTACCCTCTGGCCCCCTACAATCTTAAGGTAGTGCCTCAGTTTCATCTTCCATCCTTTTAGTTTTCCATCAGACTTTTTTTCTTAATCCTCTGTACTTCCAGAAGCAAAATGTTTGAAAAGATCTGTAAAACTCAGCCTTCCCTTTGTGAGACTTCAGTCCCCACCTATGTCAGCAGGCATCACAGTGTAATACCCAGTCGTGCTTGGTATTACACCAGGAGCATCTCAACAGCAAGGTGACAAGCTGCTGGAAGTGGTGAGACACAAGTGAAAGCTAGCCCAGATTAACACATCCTGACTAAAATGACAGAAAGATGGGAGGAGAATGAAAAGGAAATAAAGGCCTATGGGAAGCTATGATGTTGAAAGAAGTCTTATAAGTGTATCAAACATACACCAAGGACAGATTAAAGAAAGTGCTGAGCAATCCTAGACTGTAGTACTGAAAAAGCCAAGATACAGCAGGTAGTAGTAACAAACCAGTCAGAAGCACAAAAAAAGTTATGTTCATTTTGAATTGGAAACAAGCTTTGGGTCTGAATCAGCTTTGGGATCACTCTTTGATTTGGCCTCCTTTTTTTCCTTTAGGTTTTGCAGTTTATGCTTCACTGGTACCTTTCAAGATTGTATTGTAATATGTGGACCACAGGTGAAAAGCAAATGCTATGTGAAGCTGGAGAGGTTCATTAAAGTAGTTGCTGTTAATGAATCATCTCCTTCTGTGTCACTTATGGTGGTCTGAAGGTACAAAATTTGATTGCATCTCACAAGCACTTAATGCCAAGACAGAACAACTTATGCCTAGACCATGCAACACAGAATCCCAGTGCTAAAGTGGTACATGAATTAGCAATCACAATAGGAGTAATAAGTAGCCTAGAGGCTTAATATAGATAATAGGAAGCTCAAAGAACAACAGATATCTTTCCTTTGCAGGAACAAGGCTGTTTTTAACACTCTGCAAACTAATGGTACTATTCTACCCATTCATTTCATCAGAATTATATTGGTTTTATGAAGATGTAGCAGAGAAAAGAATTAGGATTGTTGTCCACTTGGGAATAATTCATGATATATTTATAAAGTATTAACAAAATACTGGAAAAAAAAAAAAAAGAAAAAAGAAAAAGGGAAAGAAAACACTCAGTAATGGAAACAGCTGTCTGGAAAAGCAGTAGTTCAGGTATACACACAAAAGATCAGGAGGGAGCTTCTGCTTCCTCAGTATCAGAGTATCAGAGATACTTCCTCTGATCATTTGACTGTCAACCCCTCCCATCTTTTAATCTATTGCTTCTGAAATTCTGTGAACAGCTGTTTCCTTTCAAAGGGTTTTGCAATTGGTACCAACTACCTTCCTTATAAAGTTGCTCAAGTGTTTGTTCCCCATCTGTTCCTTGAAGTGGTAGCTAGTGCAGGAAAAGGAGCCCCCCTCCTGCCCTGATACCTGCCAGTTGTTGCAAAGTGGAGCTCTCTTTCCTTGATTCAAATCACAGAGTTGAAGACTTTACATACCAGGTGCCATGTGTATACCAAAGCTTTATAAATAGTTTTTCAATAGCATACCACATTTTAAAAGACATAATATTAACTGAATGTATTCTCCATGGACAAATTCAGTGAAATTAAAACTTCCCCCTTTCCTTTCCCTCTCAAACCTTTTATTTCTATCATCAATGACTTTCAGATAAATAATCTTGCCGCTCTTTCAGCAAGGGAGACCCTAAAAAACAGGAGGGCTGTGAAACACTGTGTGCTTCATAATCAGAAATAATTAATCTCTAAAGTACATGAGAGTTTCCATTTTTCCAGTCTAATGGAAAAATTGCTGGCAGAACAGAGCATTTGTACGTGATTACATAGTTAAATGCACAAGTGATTTTATGTCACATACACGTACATATACGTGTGTGTGTGTTGCAAATACATATACATATGTACTAGCATATGGCCGGAACCTCATCTGCTATAAATAACTGACTTCAATAGAATTGCACTGATATACATATCTGAAAATCTGGTCTTATGTATATATATGTCTGTATATATACCTACATTTCAAAGTGAGAAGCACTCTATATTCTAAAAATATTTTAGATCTGTTGAGTGAAATCCTAGTCTGGAATAACAGCAATTTTGCTGTAGATTTACTACAGCATTTTATTATCTTTAATTTTTCTGTAAATCACTTAATAGATGAAAGTATTTTTACAACTCTAACACTTTAAAAACTTGCTGAAAAATATTATGGAAATGGAGATAGCCTAATAGGTTAAATGCTGATATTCTGTGCTTAAAAATGATCATGTAGTCCAGCCAAATTTTCAGAAATCGAGAACTGCATCGTGTTTCGTGTGTTGTTGATAAAGCAGCCTAAAGGAGGTACAAAACTATGATTTTTTGCATGGCTTTGAAACACAGATTACCAGTGTTTTACAATAGCAGCATATTCACTTTGATAAAAAGTGATTGTTTCAATTTATTCCTAATGGCCAGTCCATTTCTTCCCTTTGAAACAAGAATTAATAGAGGTTTCACCAGTGGAGAAATAGTATTTAGCTGACTGGAACTGTGGGGGAAAAAATGAAGGAAAAAATGCTTTTTTTTTTCAAATTCTAGTCACAAGCACTACTGTCTGTTCAACAAAATCTTATACTCAGGTAAGTCAATCAGTCATAATTCCACAGAATTAATTAGGGCTGCAAAAATCTGGGTGAATGTCATTAAAAAATTTCCACAAACGTTAAGATATTTTAAAATCCCTATATATTTGTTGTTTCCCTTTGTTGTTTTCTGTTCAGAAACAAATATAGGAATTTTTGTTGGTGGCAAAGTTGGGAGGAAAAGAGTGAATTAAATAAAAACTGAACAATGCCAATAGGAAAAGAATTTTAGATGCATTTGAACTAGAAGCCTGATTTTTAAGGCTAAAATTCAATTCACACTCCAAAAAACCATCACAGCTTTCTCCCCTTTGCCCTGCCTCTGTTGCGCAGCTCCCTTGTTGTTGCCCTTACATTGTGCTGGTAAAGTGTTTGCGAAGTAACAAGGTTTCGTGACTGATCCAACTGAAAACATAAGTAAACAGAGTGGGGTGAGAGACATTTTTAGTTGACATTTCTCAATGTGGTTTGCTACAAGGCTATGCAGTTGGTTGTGCTGGCAAAATACAGAAGCAGAGCACATGATGAACAAGTAGTCAGAAGAAGGGATGGTATTGGACTGTTGTTTGTTGGCAATGTTGATTTAAATGAATATCAAGTAAAGACTACAGAGTTGTTCTCATTCTATCAACAAAATTATATGTCATTGGCATTCACATAACTGTTTTCACAACTAACTAATTACAACTGGAAATTGAAATACTCTTTATAGCGATCTTGTTGAGATCAGGCTGTAGCAGTAATTCCCAGACTACGATCCATAGGACTTAGACAGATCAAGCAAGGGAATTCACTTACGATTTGCAGAGAACTGATTTAGAGTGCCACATTTATTCTCCATAATGCATTCAATTAAACCACTGCTGTTACACAGATAGGATACAAATGTTATCTGGAGTGCTGGCAACCTGCCCTCCACACGTAAAGTGTCTAGGGCTCATAGTGTACTAATCTGGCAGATTTAGTAGAATGACCTCAAGACATTGTTGCTGTCTGCCCTCTCAAACTGCCAGACATTTTTTCTTCCATATATAGGTGAAAGAGTGCAGTATGTGCTTGTAGCAAAGCTACTCCTGCTCAAGATCCAGTCTAT
>VZZY01017078.1:0-11019 GCA_013400335.1 Eurystomus gularis | reverse complement strand
TATATTGCGGCCACTTTCTGTGTCATAGAACCTGACTCTTGAGACACTTCTTCTTTTTCTAGTTGTCTGCCCAGTCTGCTGTTACATTCAAGCTACTACCTAATTTCCAAATAATTTATTGCTCTACAGAATATCTTCTTTCTTAGAATGCAATATGGCACAGAAAAAGTTTTGCTGCTTTTTTTAGACTTAATTCCGTATAAAGTATGTGACTGTATTTATTGCTGCTTGAAGACCACCGGTTCTGAATTTAGTTTAATAAGATTAAAGCAGTATCAATTCAGTTTTCAGAAGCAAATGTTCTCATATAGTCACATGATTCCAGACTGCAAAATTTTAGAGAAGTGATAGTGATTTTTGTGAAAGATACAGAGACAGAATTCATTGTGTTATGGGTAAGAATGGCTGTTTTGTTTGCAAGATACTTAAATGTTGTTTCGTTTTATGATGGCTGTGTATACTTTAAAATTAGAAGAAAAAGTTTTATGAAGAACATATATTAACTTATGACTTCCTTTCCTCATAGCATAAGGAAACATTCAGACAGCAAGAAAAGGCAATAAAAGTCCAGAGAGATAATGTGGTGCAGGATTATAATGCTTGACAAAATTCTAGCTATGAACAGTGAAAAAACCAACACCCTTCAAAAGACTTATGAAGGGACATTTCCTATTTATGCAAATTAGGATCATGTAAGGAAAGATCAAACTAGCTTTCCTACAGAGTGCCAATTTGTTAAATAGAACAGATTGAAAATAACAGGGCATTTCACACAGGCATAGGGCACACAGACTATTCCAAGCTAAATGGGATCACAAAGAGTAATTTGAAAATAACGGGGCATATGATTTGTCACCCTGGAGTATACACCCATAAGCAAGGTAGTGGGTGTGTTAACCCAGTGTAAAAGAGTTTCATTTTCCTGCTTAATACAGATTATTTTATATTCCTAGAGAAAAGACGTCTATATTTCTAAGCACCAGAAAAGTTGTCACATAATTTGGAAAGCTTGCAGCACTTTGTAATGATGCCAATTTGGTAGAAAAAAGAATAAATTGCACCATGTGTTATTTACAAAAATAATTCCAACTGCGTCTGGCTTCTTTCCTGAACCAGGTTTAGTGCCTCAGGAAAATAACTGAAGTAAAATCAAATTGCCTATGTAAAATTTGTCAAAGAGAAATGTTCTTTATAACTGAAAAAGTTCTGACTCTTCCTCCTCCAGAGAGAGTAGCTTGCTGCACTCATCTACCAGCTGGAAGAGGCTTTGTGTTGAAAGACTCACGGTAGGGTTCAAAGAAAGCCATGCCTGCTCCCTATATCCCTTGAGCTGTTTCATATGCTGTGTTTTGATATGGGGGCAAATACTTCACGCATCAAGCAAATGCTAAAATTGAGCTTTAGTCAGTCACTCTTTTTGCTTTTACTTTCTGCTTGCAGAAAAAGTATTCTTTAATTGCATGCACACTTTTAAGCATAGCAAGAAATCTCTGTAAGAAATCTCATCCTGTAGTCAAGCACTTTGTCCAGAGTCGGCAGAAAGTTGCAGCCTCATCATGACCATACACTATGGCCAACTCTTTGGTACCTGAGATAATGTCTACCATCTTAGAAACTGCCTCTGCTCTCCCACTCAAGAAATGCTCAGGAGGAGAACTCTTGTTATAATTCTATTCCCTCAAACGGTGTTATTCAAGGAGCAAGTGGAGTATGGCCACAACAACCTGTGAACTCTGGTTTCTTCCCATTCTCATTCTTAAAATATGCATTTTCAGGCAGTGGTCAAGAAAATGAATGGAAAGAATTTGAAACTAATAGAATGGCTGTATAAACATGATTCACTGAAAGCATTCTAACAACAGGAATTCACGGTCTTTTACAGGGTCAGTGTGGCCCACACTCTGTAAGAGGCCCAGAGAAAGGTGTGATGTAAGTATAGTTCTTCTGTGGGCCCAATATGAGTTTGTGAAACCAAGTAGGAGGCCTTAGCAGCAGTGGTCTTTAGGAAATAGCTAGGGCATTTGATAAGCTTGTCCTCATCAAATCAATAGGATTGTTCTGAGCTTTTATGCTAACCTTTAACAGAATCAGAACCAAAAAACTTAAAAAAAAACTTAGAAATTACACACATAGAAGGGCAGCAAGGCTTGGCGCACCTTTAAATTAGCTCGTTTGGGACTAGCTACACTAACATGACCTAGTCAAAGTGTCAGGCACAGAACCTGCAATCCTGGGGCTTAGATACCCGGATGGTGACTGTGCATACTGGAGTTGCACCACTTTCTGTGGAGCTGAGAGCTCTCCTTTACAAGCAGTTGACCTCCCTCCTCCTTCTCCTTTCCTATCTCCACAACGAACGTGGCTTTTTTGCTCTGGAGCTGGGTAAGGACTGTGCATTCTACCAGTTTCCCAGAGCCACCTGCTTCTCAGCTTCTGCCAGATGGGTGTCTTGTTTAGCCCAGGACTGCTACCAGGCCTTTCGAATGTCCTGAAGGAGCATATTAACAACAGCCATAACAACTCTGTTCCATTCCCCCTCCTCTCTTGGAAATGCCACCTTGGCCTGAGATGCAGTTTTTTCCTCTCCAGAGGAAACTTCTACAGCAAACTCTCTGTCTGCACAAAGATAGAGTCAATGGGTGAGGGCAAGTGCCACCATGTCCCCTCCCGCAGTGAAATCACAGACTATCCTATATAGAGATATCAGTCCCAAGAGACAGAAGCCTGAAAGCCAAGCAAGAAGCTGACTCCGTGATGTGATTCTGCCTGAGAACTCTCTACAGGAGGTGCAGGTCTGTCTTGGTTTCTCGGAAACAGTTGTTGCTGTAGTTCAGGATCACATAATTACATCAGGTTTTATAAAGCATTGGCATGAAACACAAGAGTACCACCACCAGCAGCAACAACCTTAAAAATCTCCTGGTGTTGCTACCAAGATATACCCCTGCCTAAAACTTCTAGTTCTCTCATGGTAGAGATTAGCGAAGGATCTCTGAATGGTTTTTTTCATAATGTAGGCAATACACTAGTGTAAGGTTAGATGGAGGAAAAGGAAAAATAAAGGCCCAATAAGCCATTTTTTTTCTTTCAATAAGTGACATAAGGGCTTCTGAGAAGCAAGGCAGCAACAGAGGTAGTATAAGAAAAGAAGGGAAGGTGATAAGCTTAGATGGAAGTTGAAGAAGCAGGAGAAGGATGTAAGAGCAATTTAAATGCTCATAGTGATCAGCAGCTATGGAGATATACACAATATTTGACCATTCATATTGCATGAGAGCCATTGCAAGATGTCATGGGAGCTTTGGATGAGAGCTGTTGGCTGAATTCCTTCCAAAATGAACACTACTCGTGTGCACTGAACACTGACACTGGGGTCCAAACATCACTTAGTAAATGGAATCAGTAAGATGACTTGTTTAAAGCTGCAATAGTGCTCTGAAACACAACTCAATAGTAGAAACAGCCAAATAAGACTAATGCTACTTCAATCTACATTTTTTTTTGTGGAGAAATATAAAATTCCCTTCCACACTTCATTCATCTTTATTCACTATACTACAACCTTGGGAACAGTCTATTCTTAAAGTTACGGGAATGTATTATGACCTTTTGTCTGTCTCGCCTGACATCTCCTACAGACATCTCCAGCCTCATGTGAAATGAGCATGTAAAGTGGTAAAAAAATCTAGGATATGAAATTTCGGACATTCTAAATTGAGAGTACTGGAGGGGGGTGTGGTGTGTGAAAAACCCTGTAATCTCTGCACAACATAAGTATTTCTGAGTTTTAATTGAAGTAATTTTCCTCATTTAAATTGGAATTTTGTGGGCATCTGATGTACAGAGGATTCCTGATGTGCTCAAGTCTGTTCAGTTTTCTGTCTGCAAGTGAATTGCATGATGAACTGTCTTGAATAACCGTGAAAAGAGATAAAATTTTATTACCTAACATCTCAAGTTTGTTAGGGAAGTCTGTCATATCAGTGAGGAAGACTGAAGTCAATGAGCTGCTTTCAGTGTGACAGGTTTCTTCAAGAGAGGCTGTATTCCCACATAGTGGTACCATTGAAGAAAAACTATCACAGAATTAGTGAGAGGCTCCGTAATTAATTAGGTGCAAGAGCATAATGCTGCTTAATGTAAAACAGCAACTCTGAACTGTAGACAGTGTCAGTATGGGTCTTCATTTACAAAGACTCATTCACTATCCTTCGAAAATCAGGAGTCACCAGTCTCACCAGAGTCTTAAATGGTACACATGTGGAATTACTTCTTTGTTATGCAGTTAGGAAAGTAATGTTGTCTTGTTGTTTGTGGCTACACTCTGCCCTTTCAATTATTTTGGGGTAAATTGCATTATGCATTTGGTAGACCAATTTGAAACAAGACATAAATAGCACTTGGACAAATATCAACACAAAAATATGGTTTAAAGGCATCCCAAATGGTAAAATGGTTTGAAGTTTTAGTTAGTATACTCCAAGCAAGCAGGAGGGCAGACAAGTTTGCTTGAGAACCGCTTTAAAGCAGTGAGCGCTTTATTTCCTGTTTTATTCTGTCTTATATGCTGATATCTGCACCCAGTCATTTTAGCAGACTGAACAGTTATTCAGAGAATAACAGATTTCCTAAAAGAAAGAAGCAGCATATTAAAACCATTAATTAAAGAGATGTTCTATTCAAGCCTAGGAATAACAGCCTGTTTATTACACATACGTGAAATAAAGTCATAACTACAGACTGCAAGCTTGAATGTTTAAAGATGCAAACCCTTATTGTTTCACCTGCACAAAATGAGGGAATAATCTGTGTTCTCTGCATTGCACACCTTTTACTACTGCAATACTGTCTTGAAGTCTGAAGAGGTAAGAGTCTAAAGAGGTAACTCTTAAGAGGTAAGAGGTAATTCTAAATAAGTAACTCAGGCTTTAATATTGAATTAACTTTGTTTGGACTGATTCAAAAAGGATTTTAACTCCAAGTACATCTGAGAAGATGGAAGTTTAGAAGAGTTTTAGAAAGTGACTTGAACAGAAAGTTAAAATATGAGCTAAAATATTGTGATTTTTTTTTCTGTAACATGAGCAACGATAATAAGAAATATTTTGTCCACACAATAAATGCCTATTTGAGATCTAAAGATATTAGCAAGATCTGAAGACATTACCAAGATATGCCCATGGAGACACTACATTAATAAAAGGATGAGAAAAAGTAATTTTAAAACCAGACAAGAAAAGGCCATATGTTATTCCTTTTAAAAGACATACAAGAGAGTATGAAAACAAGACTATTCCCTTCCTAATCTTAGCCTTAAATTTCCTGATTTCCCATTTCTGTAAGTAAATAACAAACAGAAATGAACAAATGTATTATATAAAGGCAACAAGCCTCTAATTCAGAAGACATTAGGAAGAGTAGCACACTTAAGCACTGGTAGCATAGTAAATCAGTAATAAAATAGAATTCACCTATTTCTTATTTTATAGGTAGCTTGTGACTTAACACTAGGAAATGCAAATTAAAGCTCAGAGAACTGAAATCCTTTACTGTGACCTGACATATTTAAATCCTTATCTCCCACACTTCCTCCAGTTTAGAAGCTGGGACAGAGCCTTACAAAAACCTGTGGTTTTAACACAGCACTTCCGTTCTCCTGAAACATCTGCTATTAAAATTACAAATGCCCAAATTCTGATATTGTAGAAGTTACAGAAGTAACAGAAGTTCACAGGGAATCTCAAACTGATTAATTGAATGTTTGGAATTGATGCTGGAAATTTTTTTGTCTTGTTCTTATTTTGATCTGATTGAGAAAAAAAAAAAAAACAACAACAAAATAAACAAAATTAAGGGAATTAATTCCTTTTAAAATTTCTCTACCTATTCTTGGCTTTGCACAAGGAGTTCTCCCTGCTAACATAAATGAATTTAAAGGCTCAGATCCAGAAAGAGATCTGACTAGGACACCAGACCTTGTCTTCAAATAAAACACAAAACTTTTAACTACTGAATAATGAAGATTAGTTTACTAATGTAGTGAAAAATTTGCTTTCAATGAATCTAGAAACATGTCCAACTTGATATTTTCTGAGCTGAAAGTCTTAAATAGGGATTACATATTTCTTTTCCTGAATTGTTTTCTGATGTTCTTAGCCTTTTCCAGGCATTGATTGCACGTGTTAAACTGTAATGGAAGATAAGATTGAATCAAACACCTAAACAATTTTTATGAAAATAAAGTTGTGTGAAGTAAAGCTTTATATACTTCCATGCTCTGCTGAAAGAGTTTAATGTTTTCAAACATTGCTTTAGAGCCCATGCAGAAGGAATTCTTATTAAAGGAATTTTGAATGTATTCTAAACATTGGAATTTTTCAAATAAAACTAGATGTATTAAATACAATACTTGGGAACAATAACAAATGTTTAATAAAGGCAGTGTTATATTACTTCATTTTTTACGCAGCAACATGATGAAATTTGTAACTATCTTTACCTTAATAAAATGCATAGACAAAAATCTTCATCCAAGACTGTCAAGGTGTAATGAATTATTGTTTATTTTTTCATAATGATGAAAAAGTTCCTATCCCCTTCTGTTAAACGTCCATACTCCTGAAGTCCCTTTGCCCATTCCCCACACACTACAATTTCTTTTGTTCTGGAGCCTTAATAAACATGAAACTCATGTATTGTATATTCCATTGTATTTCCATAACGTCTTTACCATTTAAAAATATTTTTCAGAAAAAAAGAATCATAAAATGGCTTGGGATGGAAGGGACCTTAAAGATCATCTAGTTTCACTCCCCTGACATGGGGACATGTTCTTCTTGTGTTGGGGGCTCCAGTGCTGGATGCAGTTCACCAGGTGGTGTCTCAACAGAGAGGAGTAGAGGGTCAGAATCACCTTCCTTGACCTGCTGGCCACACTTCTCTTGATGCAGCCCAGGACATGGCTGGGGCTTTCTGGGCTGCACTTGCACATCACCGGCTCATGTTGAGCTTTTCATCAACCAGTACCCTCAAGTCTTTCTCCTCAGGACTGCTTTCAATCCATACTCTGTCCACTCTGTACTTGTAGAATCTTGTAGAAATTTCAAAAATGGAGCAATTCATTATTGCAATAAAACAGAACAGTTATATTAGAAAGCACCTCTCTGTCTGTGAAAAAGTTTCATCCTCAAAGAACCTAATTAGCTTCTGATTCCAAATCATTATCATCTATGACCTATGATTTCAAAATCAGCAAAAGGCTACAAGTGTACTCCTACACCTGGGGGAAAGAGCTGCGTCAATACACAACTATACACAGTCAACAGGATTAACAGGCGGTAAAAATTTTGAGCAAGAAGTTCTTATCTGATGTGGTAAGCCTAAAGAGTAGCACTGTATGAGATTACTCCAATGACACTAAAATGGTTTTTATTGTGATGAACTGGAAGAGGTTCATATATGAGTAAAAATACTAGTCAATAGTAACTCAATTTATTTTAAGTATTCTGGAATACTCATACGGCTATTTGAATTTCCTCAATAGGTTTTGGAGTATTTCCATCAGATTCTTGGCAAAAAATATGAACCCCATGAAGGTGAATATGCTATATCTAGGCTGGCACAGAGAACTATTCCATTAGATTATTCATTAATATGTTTGACAACTCCCTAGCTTCTGGTGACCATGAATTTCATTGCTGGTAATTACTTTGCATGCTTTGACCGATCTAGTGATGAAGAATGGACACACTTTCTTTTGTATAGAACACAAATAGCAAACAATCTTAACTGTCAAGTTTTCAAGCGTAAGGAACTGGAGATTAAAAATCCAATCAAAACCAAAGCAACTCATTCACAGAATTAAGAATGTAATCATCACGTATCTTTCGGCCGCTTGTAATATGACAAAAACGGATCTTCGTTTCTTCCACCTGCAATTATTGAAAACCGTAGCGCATAGATGCTTGAAATTTGAAGTGAGCACATAGAATGGAAAAGTTAAAATGCCCCAATCAAAGCGTTCTCTCAGTCTCTCCCTCAGGAAATCATTATAAGCCCTAGACATTTCCATGCATTTGCAGAACAGGATCATTGAATTTGTCACTGTCAGTCACTCATCCTCTCACTCATATGTAAATTTTAGTAGTCACTCTAGTCAGTTCCCTTAGCTCAGAGTTCTAAGACTCAATCTTCTTTCTGAGTGTGATGCTATGGATTAAGATCAGGACGGGAAAAAAACCCTCCTATCTTTCTTTCCACTATCACCACCATGGCATAAGTGAAGGCAACAATTTCCATTAGAAAGCCACGTATCCACAGGTAAGAATGAGATGGAAAATCTGATTGTTTGATTTTCTTTGGCACACAGAGGTTCTACAAGGCTAATTTTTCCTGGACAATCCCTCTTAACCTTCAGGAATCTTCCCTAAATAGAATCTGAAATCTTCAGATATTTGCCCAAGATTTCTCTGTGTTACAAAGTTTAGCAGTTACTCCAGGCAAATCCTAGATACAGCTAGCACTACAGTATGCACTATAGTCCTATCTGCTGTCTTGATAATCATAAGCTCCATAGCAGCATCTTGTTCATCTTGCCTCTGGTTGTATGCAAGAGTTCTGTACAGGGTCACTGTAAAGTTGATGTGTGCAGTACAACTCAACCAGTGTAAATGTGAAGACCACCTGAGCTGTGCATGTATTTCTGGCTGAAAATGCTGAGACCCCTAACGCAGGCAACTGAATTCACAAAATGCCATGAAGACCAAGTGAAGTTCAAAGTATATAAAACTGGACCAAGGTGCATTGCATTACACTTGCTAAATTACAATTAAAATGTTGTGTTTTATTAATCTGTAACAAAACCTCTCAAACCTCAAGAACAAAAGAACCCTTTCTGACCCAGAGTGAATGTAGTATTAAATATACTTGTCTGCAGTCTCAGGTGAAGAAACGGAACCAGGTTTCTGCATATTTCTCGGATAATACAAAAGTATTTTAAACATTTTGGAGGCAAAGTATCTTTCTAGGACTTTACCTCATTATTTGTTTCTACTTCTAAGTACGGCTTTTATACAATTAAATGCTCTTTATATACAAAGGGCTTATTGAAGTACAGTAAAATAGACTGCTTAAAAACAGGCTTGTCTTTGCAGATTAAGATCAGAGAAATTGGAAAGAAAAATAGTTTTCCAGAGCTTCATTTTTAGATGTTGACCCTAGATATTAGTGTATAGCTTTGATAAAAATTGTTTGTGAGACCAAGAGGCACTGCTTAAACAAAGCTACAGAATCAGAATAGCTTCAGTAACTGTTAAAAATCACGAAAAATTTTACAATGCAATTTATTACTGCAATTGTCATCACAGCTGGGCATACAGGAGGAAAATGTTAGAGCTTTGGAAAACATTTAAATACAAATAATCAACTATCTGAAATTACAATGCATTAGGATTGGAGGGGCAAAAATCTGAAGATAAAGCACACTTATAAATGTATTAACAAACAAAGGCTTTATATTTACAGTGCATGTATGCCTAGTGCCATGACCTTTCTTTAATATTTAGGGGATATAGAGGCTTATTAAAAGGTTACAGCGTATATGCATTGTAGGCATAATATGAATATGGCCTGTGCAAGCGTGTTTAAGCTGTGTCACATAAACATATCACAGACATATGGCACTTTCAAAACCAATCATTTAGCTAGTCATTCTGAGATGACCGTCATACCTTCACATCATTGTTTTAAACATTCAAAAGGGAAATAAAAATGGAAGAAATATTCCAGAAGCTATCACATCCTGTAATGCATGCTCATAAGCATATTCCCATACAAACCACCTCAGATTTGAAGTCCTGCTCCAAAAAGAATGTGTTATGAATTCCTTTCTTTTTGGAGAGTAACTGTGGTAAATTCAGCAGGAATCAGAGCAGGCTAATCTCCACAGGCACTGTTCTGCATTAAGGCTTTCAACTGCTAGAATGATTCATACCCCTGTACTCTTCCACATTTCTTTTGCACCAGCTGTGCAGGGAAGAGGCTGAGGATCTCTTCTAATAATAAACTTATTATAAACCAATTTCTACAAATATTCCACTTAACAAAACAAAGACTTATAACAGAGAACTATCATCAATATCAGAGTAAAAATACACTGACTGGTGAAGGGTTGGGCAGAAATCAATGCTGAGCATCAGCAAGGGGTGCACTGCTAAAAATAAGGTGAAACAGAAATGAGATTATTTTTTTTCTGCTTAATGTTCACTCTTAAGGAGAAGAGGTTTCTTTTAAGCTGTCTTTTTGCACTACCGTGGTGAAAACCCACAACTGAATCCCAAAACTTATAAAGGGAAATTAAAAAAAAAAAAAATAAAGAAACTAAAATAGACAGGAATACAAACACTGTAATTTTTACTATGCTAAGCATATTGATGAAATGTAAGAACTCAAAACCATAAAACCAAATAACTAAGTTGCATAAATACATCTTCCAGCTGTATGTATGCATTATTGTCAAAGCCACTCATAGTATGTATATATTCTTGTATTTCTCTGGAAATCTCTTACCCACACCACTATAGATCTGTATTAATGCTCCCAAAAACAAAAAATGATTTTGCAAAATGATGCTGCAAAACCACAAGCAAACACGGGTTTTCAGAATTCACTAATTATTGCATTAAGTCCCAATTTTAGTTTCTCAATTTACAATGACTGATTTAGAATCTTAATTTGGAGAATATCAGAATTTCTATAAAGATCTAATGTCATCTACCTGGACTTGTACAAAGCATTTGACACTGTCCCACACTACATCCTTGTCTCTAAATCGGAGAGACGTGGATTTGATGGGTGGACCAGTTGGTGGGTAAGGAACTGGCTGGATGGTGGTACTATAAGAGCTGCAGTCAATGGCTCAATATCTGTCTGGAAACCAGTGATATGTGGTGTTTCTCAGGGGTTGGTACTGGGACTGGTGTTGTTTAACATCTTTGAAAGTGACATAGACAGTGGGATTGA
>VZZY01017074.1:387-10969 GCA_013400335.1 Eurystomus gularis | reverse complement strand
AGGTCTTCCTGTGAAACAGACTGTTTTGCTAGGACTAGCAACAGTTTAAAGCCCTTAAAATAAAAGCTGACAGATTTAAACCATGTAAAACACAAATCAACGGTTTACAACTTCTCAGCATCAAAAAGGTGAAGGTTGACATATATTAAGTATGGAATGCTTGGAATTAAAAAAATGAAGTTCAGAGACTTTTTCAATACAATGTGAAATGCTTATGAAATCTCTACAAAACTTAAAAAAATATTTACTAGAGATAATATACGAAGGAAAGAGTTAATGATAGACTTTTGGTAATGCTTAAATTAATATGAAAATCATACAGATTATAACTTCTAGGGAAAAGCAGTTCTGGGAAATAAAATGATTATATGGAAGGTAAGCATTAAGGATTTAACAAAAATGAAACTACTAAATCTTTATAATATGAAGATACGAAGATATGAAGAATGAGGTTAAAGAAGGTTAGGGTTATTTATTTCAGCACATGTACCAAGAAGAAGAGGAATATTCCTAAAATTGTAGTGCTTGATTTAAAAACTTGAAGGTCCATATATATTTGAAAATCTTTGCAAAGCTTCTAGTTAAAATAATTTATTTTTCTCTAATTTTTCATTTAAAAATTTATGTGTTAGTAATAAACAATACATACGTTAATCTGCGTTTAGCTTTTAATAATAAATCTTCATGGACACATGATTCATGGACACATGATTCATGGACATAAATTGTTAGAAATTAACATGCAGTGTTTGAGATTGCTTACAAATTATCACTGTAGAAAATCCACTGAAGTAATGGAACTTAGAAGCTAAAGAATGGTATCAGCAATACCATATTTCGGAGTTATCCAATAAATATTCTCAGTTCTTTACTGCAAGCAACACGAAAGGATGGTATAAAGCCACCCTATACTACTAGATTTGGATCAAGATCATACTGCTCCAAGGCAAATCTGTTTGTTTTGTCTCTTTGTCAGAATTTCCATCCAGATTCTACAGTTAATCAGGTGAGGACCCAAAAGTACATTCTGCAGTTTAAGGCCCATCAATAGGACAGAAGTAGCTTCTTCCGACTATATGGATGCACAGCTCTAAAGGGCTTGTTGACTTCAAGCATCATTAATTACTTTTCAATCCATCAAGAACTCATTAAAGTTAATGCATGTGTGGCATATGCATGCTGTGAATTTGAGAAGCTCTTCTAATACTTTGCACATAAAATTTTTGAAGTTTTGCCAACAGTAGGGAAAAAGACTGAAGGTGAAGGAATGGTGATCTATGCTTAGCTTGCCCAATTTTGCTTTTTGAAAAAGTGGGAAAGTTCCAAGTTTTGCTAAATATATTCTGAGTGTGTTTTATATGGTCTCCTGTTATGATGAAGTCTCTTCTACCTTTTTTGTTTTTAAGAATAGTATATTATTTTAACTTTCAAATTGTAAAAGAAATTGTTTCCTATAGCAACTGTGTTCTCAGAGTAGAATTCTCTGAGAAACTCTTAAACTTTTTCTCCTAATTTATTTTTCAGAATGTATAACATGGATACCCTTTACTAGAAAAGTGAATTATGTTTGTATTGTACAGTCATTAGAGAATTAAGTGGTGCAATCTGTCTTTGTCACAACCGTCTTATTCTTTACTTTATCTTCACCTGTATGGTTAACTACGTAGGTATCTTCATATCCTTTGTGTGCTGGCAGTACAGGAAAATATATTCCAATTCAGACCTCAGGTGAGTAAAGCCGTTGGCTCTAGGGGAAGCAGCCACACTTCAATGTAGGTGCCTTCAGCAAGATGTCTAGACTTAGATGAGAAGAATCTATTGTTCAATATACATGAATTAAATACTATTAAAGACATACTATTAAGAAATATATTTAAAATATTTCACTAAAGCCACAACCTGAGTTTTTTTTCAAACTCAACATCTAATATTTGTTTCTTAAGCTTACATCTAAGCATCTCAGTAAGCAGTTAAAGTGTGCATAGAATGCTGAGATGTGTGGTAGCTAGGTGGATTATACTTTCTGTGATTTAGTTAATCAAGAGGAAGCATTGCCTTGGGAAAAAAATATTAATGGGTAAAGGCAAATATACTAATTTGGATATAAAATGCTAGTCTTGTTTCCTTAGAACCTACAGATGAACTCCTTTCAATAGCCACTTTTCTGGAAAATAAGTTTTCGAGAAACTCAATGGCTATGCACATGCACACTCGTACAGAGGATGAATTCCACTCTGCTAACATGTTTTGTAAAGTAAATACATTTTGCCAATAAAATTACCTTACAAACGGCTTTGTGCAAATAGGTTGAAACCGAGTCAAGCTTTAGCCATAGTACTGATGCACACCCACTGTTTGTACTTTTTTTCTATTAATTTGCTGATAGCATCAGCCACGCAAGTAACTACATAAAAATGTAGATCTCCTGGTTTCTTTATTGACTCCCTTTAATAGGCTCTTCCTTTAAACTCTTTTGTGATGGAACATATATTCCGTTGCATAGATGTGACCTGCAATGCATTCTACAGCATGCAAGGGCATCTTTACTCATGTAATATAACTGCTGTGTACAGTTTGAGGGACCTGTTATGACAGAGATAATAATGGGTTATGACTGGTGAACAAATGCGTGATTCAAAGAATTAACCATTCTTTTGCTAGTGAAAGAAAACCCACTACATATTCAGTCACATCCAGGGGCAAAAAAACCAGTATTCTCAGAAAGCCCTGCGCTTTTAGTGCCATAGAAAATAACACTGTTGTTTAACAATCAAATTTAACCTTAGGATTGTCTGTTGTAGGAAAACAAGAATAGAGCATATGAATTAGTGAATTCACTGTGTGTTTGTTATATTTAAATTCATGATCTAGTAACAATCAGTGGAAGAATTAAAATGCAAAGAGATAAAGATTGTAAAGATTGAACTTTAAGTAAAGTATTTTATTGAAGATGACAAGAAAAAGAATTTTTTTAAGCATTCCAGAACTCAGCGGTAACCTTTATTTTAAAGTATCATATAATGCATAGAAATGTGGGGGGATTTTACAATACAAGAAATTGTTTGCTATGAAAATACTTACTTGAAATTGATGTTAGTGTACAAAAAATGATGGATGGTGATAATTTCAAACCATTCAGAGGTGACATTTAGATGAATATTTATCTTAATGTAGCAGAATTACAGTGGTCTGAGACTCACTAGAATAAACAGTTTTCCTGTAAGTTTTCCATAACGTCTTACTATGAAAAAAAAATATTAATATTTCATATTGTAGATTCAAGCTAAAATATAGCTTCATGCATATTTGTTTAGGATTTTGATATGAAAAGGATGTGCTGAAAATAATTAGATAATACAGGAGTGGCAAACACAGGTAGAAAAATGAAAAGATGAAGGAAAAAAGAAAAAAGATAAGAAAAGCAAGATAAATTAATTCCCAGCTTTGCATTTTCCCAGCTTTCCATAGGGATTGTGCTAATGCAGCTGCTCTGGTCTTTAGCAGCAGTGAAGGGCACTGGAAGCAGGATCAGTTTACGCAAGCTCCCACTGCTGGTGGTGGGAAGGTGGGTGGTTGTCTCCAGGTGCTCAGATGGAATCTGCTACCCTCTCTTTAAAAGGGAAGTGCAAAATTTCAGCCTCGTCATGGATGGGCTAATGTGTTAACCTGCCTTTATACTCTCTGCATTACTGACAGCTGGAGATGATGCTGGGGTAGCTTTCACGGCCATGAGTGCCCATATAGAGTTTGTCATGCTGTCTATAGAGTTCCTGTACGAACCTTCTGTGGTTGGGCAAACAACGTACACCTTTTCCTTCCTTCCTTCAATGCACAGGTTGATTTGGAAGTTCTTAGAAGGCAATCTCATGCCTAGCAAGTGTCTGGGGACTTCCTACCTCAGATGGCCACACAGTGATACTTTGCACTTTTGCTGACCTTTTACCAGGGATATCCACTCCACAAACCACTGTTATATTCTACTTGAAGTCAAAGCTAGGTATTTTCAGGATGGCCTGCTAGAATAATTTTCCTATCTAAGTTGGAAAGCTAGGCTTTTTTCCATACAGAAGTGACTTTTTGCATCCAGATTCTCATTGCATCCTCTCATGTGCAATTCTTCTTTTACCTTTCCTGCTGTGCAGCAAAATATCTTGGAAAACTTTCATTTACTGAAAGTCTTTATGTCCTCACCTTCTATCACACATCAGAAACTTGTAGGACTATGTAAATCATTGAAGGGATTTGGAAGCAGCAGTGTTTGTAACCAATACTTTTGAGTTCAATTCAAAGAAGGAAAATAGAGTAATATTTCAATGTGGGAAGATGAGGTACCTACGTGCCTGAATGTTAGAACTTTGAATGCAAATGTGATCCCATGTGTGAATTTCAGTCTATTCACCAACCTTTAAGCAATTTCAGTGGCTTAATAGCATAACTCTGTAATTTACCTGAGAAAGCCTGAAAGTCTATTTCATAAACTTTAACTACAGACCAAAAATAAATTGGGATCTAAGGCTCAATTTAATGTTGCTGTTCTTTTATTTATCTTTCATGATAAACAGATTTGTGCTTACTGAAAATGTTATAAATTACTATTGCAAGTAAGTCATGTCTCAGTTTTTATGTTCAGCACCATACACCTTGTTTCATTATTTCTCTCTCTGTCTGTGTAGAGGAAAGAAAAGCACTATTTAGGCTATCCTTATGTTCATGTTGCTGCTTTGTAATTTTAAACAGGCTCCTGAGTCTTGTTTATTACCTTTTTACAATAATGTTGCGGTTATGTGCTGATATGTGGATTATACGGATTTGCATCTTGCATCTTAGCAGCTGTTGACTTTCAGAATGCCGAGAGATACCTAGAGAGTTTGTAATAGAATACCATATCCTGACACTTTGCTTTCCATAATACATATATACCCTTTTCCCCTCTAATGAAACTGGTATTTTTGTAAGGGTTTTTTTAAATTAAATTTGATTGGATGGTTCTTTCCAAATTTCACTGAATATTGAGATTTACCTGCAGGAACTGTACATAGAAGTAGCATGCAATCAGTCTCAAGTGTAGGACAGGTGCAAACTCTTCCTTTTCCAAAGCCATGGAAAAGAATAAGATTTAAAAATTTAATTTCTGTGCTTAGGATTTTACACAAACATATTAGTTGATTTGATTCCATAGCATACTTAATTACCTGATAATTAATGAGTGCCTAATAACAACCGGACTCAAGAAGTCTAGTGCTTTGTGCATGAAGGAGTGCTACAGCATATAAAGCAAAAAATGAAATTATATATTCTTATTGAGAACAGGGTTATGTTGGGTTATTTTTCAGAACACTTTCATTATGTATCCTGCTGTCTTGCTGGTGAAACCCCCATGTTATTTTTCAAAGTTGAATCATTCTGCTTGCATTTAATTTCCATTAAAAAAGCATCTGATTCCAGCTGAGTAAAAGTTCCACAGTAATGTCTTCATTAATTAAAATCATGTATTACACAGAGTCACATACCAAATATTTTTATCAATATTTTTATAGTGTGACTTTAACAATTTATTTTCTGACTTCCTAGGTAGACCTATTGTATTTGGGTGACTTTGTTCAGGGTATATAATAGTGATCTAAATTGTTGCCAAGTGACATGTTTCTAAACATGCATATCAAATACTGTCACCTATTTATCCATGGAATGACCCAGGAGTTGAAGTTTTTAAGAGAAAATAAGAGACCTCTGAAGAACCTGAAGAACCTTAGACATTCCTGAACCATCTTGTTGATTGCACAAGCTCGATTTTATGTCTTTCAGATGTGTGAGTTTTAGTCAGAATTTAGATGGGAGGGAGGAACTATGGATGACAGTAGGTGGAGTTCCTATGGACACAGCACTGGGAACAGCATCCATTCCTAAAGCCAACCTGTGGCAAATGAAAGCTTTCTCTAAGTTTTATTGGGTGATTGCAGTCATCAGAAGGGAAGTTCTACTGAAATATTCAACTTATTCTTCTCTCTGTCCATCACTTGACCAATATATTAATAGAGACAACAGAGAAGTTGTCAGTTATATAAAATGCTGAAGATTTTTGAATTTGGGGAAAATATGCTGAAATCGAAGGATACGACCAATTCTATGTTATTTGATCTACCAATTACTCCAGAATTGTATGTTTGACTGCTGTCTTCACAATATTTAAAATTATAAATAAGAAGTCGTGAAGTAGTAATATTTTAAAAATATGCAGCTGAAAATAATTTCATAAGGATTAGTACTTGTAAAATCTCTAAATATCACTCACAGGACATGGTTCTGCAGGGTTTGAACACTATGGCTAGAGTCAAGTGCAGGTAATTGGTCTATCAACAGTCCCAGATGAGGCAAGATGGCAAACCAGGTCCAGGGTCCATGCAGGGATTCTAGTCAGGAGCAAAAGGAAACAGGAACAGAGACAGAACTGGAGATGTGGTTACAATATGGCTCCAAAGTCCATCCAGGAGGTAGGACCAGAGGCAGGGCTGCAGACAGTTACACCTGTCATACATGGGAAATTGGTGATGGTTCTCTTCAAGGATGGTTCAAGGACCATCCACATGGCACTCTGCTATTGTATAGTATGGAAGTTACAGGACTTTTAACTGTCTTGAGAAAACCTGCAGACATCTTGCACACTGATTTCCCTGCTGCTTAGATGACTTGTGTAACATTATATTTAATAACAACAAAATAAACTAAATGCAGTTTTAAAGCATTTGTTTAGGATGTGTATCTCAAGGACTTCTGAAAGCAGCAAAAAACCTAAGAAGTACACAAACCTCCAGTACACTTTATGCATGCTTCAGCTGTATCTAAATAGTTTTTCTTGCATATTTCCTTGAGAAATGACACAAGGACCTGCCTGATTTGCAAAAGCCTCTCTCCTGCTACTTGCTAATTAGTTATGCAACATCAAAGATGATTCATTAATTCACAACCAACTAACACATTGGAAAAGACTATATATAGAAACCTGGTTATGTTCTCATAATATAGCTGAACATAGCTTCTTTTCAAATTTAAAGCTTCCGACAAATCTGCACATCTAAACCATTTGGCCTGAGTAAGTATACTGGTCTATCAGTAAAGAAGATGTATTAAGCCTATTTTTCTTTTGAACCAGCCCATTAAAGAGGCTTGCACACCCTTTAACCCCATGTTGTTTTCCAGTGTAAATCAGCAACAGGATATTGAGCCGTCTTATTTTCATATTCCCAAAATCTGAAAATTACCAAGCTGTGCATGTGAAATCTCTGCTCTGGATATTAAAGAAGCACTGAAATGATAGGGAGGTAAATTCTATTACAGAGTTATTTTTTTCCACCCTAAAGTGAAGACAAAAGGGAAAAGAATAAAGGAGATCTTCACATTTTTACTCTTATGGCAGAAGAAGCAGCAGGTGATCTTTGAGGAAATTTGCAGGTATGGGTTAGTAAACAATTTTTAGATTCTAATAAAAAAAGTCATTGCTGCAGCTGTTGAAACAGGTGTCAAAGAAAAAAGTGTCAAAGACTTTTTGGTTAACTTTGATGGTAGGTAATAAAGTTATGCCCTTCAAGCTCAGAAGTTCATTGTACTTTTTGGCTGCTGGCACTGAAATTGCTAAAAAGCTCCTAACGTTCAGAAATCACCTTCAATGCTTACGTGTCTGTGTTCTGTGAATATGTGTACACATTTATACCTCAGTCTTACAGGAGAGTATTGCTGCCTGTACCGAGGCAGTTTTTCACACTGAGGCCACACAGGCATTTCAAGGTTGATGGGGGTTACAATCATTTAAAGAGATTTTATAACTGGGGGCAAGGGCCAGGGCAAGAAGGTTCATCTTTTCCATCTGAATCACAGAGCTGCACTGCAGCTTGCTTTTATCTGGGCCCTCTTGGCTCCATATCACTTGGGTTTTTGGCCTCAAGGTGTCTTTGCTCTAGCAGGTAGGAGAGAGACTATAGTTATATGATTCGAGTTATATAGAGGATGTGGTAGACTTGAGTTTCCTTGAATTAAGGACGGTATTGAACTTGTCTGCCACTTTTACTGGGCTGCTCCAACCACTAATCTATGATTCTAATATTCCCTTCAGCTGGGACAAAAAGCAAGCAGAGTAATTGCAAACAAGATGTCCCAAGTGGCTACTTTGCTGAAATCTAGTTAAAATTAAAAATAGAATAACATGTAGTGTCACCCAGTGTACCAAGTCTCATGAAGCAATCAATTTATTACATGAAATTTCTTTGTTACTCTTAGCAAACTATATTTATTGTCATTGTATTAGTAATTATAGAATAAAATTAATGGACAGATCTGCTCTAATGTTTCATTAAATCCTTGAGTGGATTTGACGCTCTGCTTGGGTGTTTGTTACTGGCTAATTTTATATGTTTATACTTCAGCTAGCACATAAGAAAAAGAAAATTGTAGCTATAATTATAAATATGTATTTCCAGCTACAAAACTTGAAAGTATTGGGATGAAAGCTTGCATATAACTCATTTTAGTATATACTGGAAAGTCTAAAAAATATATTTCTCAGATTTTTGAATCATTGCAAGTCTCAAAGATTAAATGAGGTCTAGTCCTTGTCTCCTCAAAGGGCATCTCCTATGAATGATATTTTCTCATCTCCCTTTCTGTTGTGAAAGATGGATGTTTTCATTTGTAAAATAACTTTTTAAGCAGATTTACACAGCTACGCTGGCAATTTAAGATTCTCCTAGTACATGAATCTGTCATTATTGTCTTTTATAAGCAGCTTTTAACTTGTTTAGTATAAATTTGGACATTAGTTCTGATATTTCATCTTTTTCCAGCACATTATTATATTTTTGACAAGGAAAATAAATTATATTGGCATATGTTGTTGACATTATATCTGACACAAGAAATATATACAAATGTTGTCATTGTATATAATGATGCAATAGAACATTAAATCATGTGTTGCTATCAGTAAAATTGTCTTTCAAAAGATAGAATCACCTCATGACGTATATAGTGTTTAATAATGACAAGTCTTGAAATAATTTCCTAATTTTCTTTAAAAGGCAAATAAAGACTAAGACAGTGTTCAAAATATATAATTAATTGAAAAAAAAGAGCAAGCTATAGAATGTATACAACTCCAATAAGTCAAAACTCTGTATGTCAAAACTAGATGCACATGCTGAAATCTATTATGTCCATAAGGTGGCCCAAGCTATTAGCAATTTATTTGACTTATAAGTTATAGCAATATTTGTCAATATAACATGCAAGCACATCATGTTTCTAAGTTCTAAATCCATTACCAGAAAAATGCAAATGAAATACAAATTGACTTGTGGAAAATATTCAATAATTACAAAGTGGGCTGAACTTTTGCAAACTTCAGTTTGCATCAGGTGAAGGTCTGTAAATAATGAGAACATGTTCGTTACAGCTTTGTGTTAAAAGCAGAGGACAAATCTGGAAGTAATTGAATGGAAAACACAAAATCAGATAAAGCAATAGTCATAATTTATATGCAAAATAAAGAATACAAACATGTTTAGTCAAGTGAATCTTTAATGAATATTCAACCTTAATAAATATTAAGTGTTTGTCAGGAAAGGAATGGACTTTCCTATCCAAAATGGGGCCAGTTAATTCATCTATCAAGGAACAACTCATATTAATTAATACATACTAAAAATCATAGAAGTGTTGCTCCTATGTCACTTTGAGCTTAATCTTTTCTAAATAAAGGCTCAAATTCTTCCATACTGAAGTATGTCAAGAGGAATTAATATGAAAGTTAAAAAAAAAGAGATTTATGCAATATTTACTAATATTTCATTTGACAGACATCATTCAAATCAGAGACAACCAGAGCAAGAAGTAAAAGCTCTACCACATGAGCTATAAAGTCAATAGTTGCTAGCTGGAACTGAATATTCTGACTGAAATAAATTTTAAGACTAGTAAGTTGTAATGGCATGAACAACTTAAAATAACAAGCTTAGAAGCATTAAGTTTTAAGCATTTAAGCATTAGATTTACAAAAGGAGTTAGACTTCCAGTTCAGCCTTTATTGAAAAAATTTCTGACCATAAAGCCAAGCCCAAAATCTGCAAAGCTCTTTTAAAATGTATCCCAATTCCTTAGGAGAGCTGGGCAAATTTTATTGTTATACTTCATATATTTTGTCTGCTAATGACAGACTGACTCCAAGACTGTTAAAATTTAAAAGAATATATCTCAAAGAATGATGATTGGTATATTATTTCAAGTAGTGCTGGGGTTTTTTAATAATAATTTTGTTTTTTCAAAATGTATTAATGAAACTTGTGCTTTTGGCAATGTCTGTGAGTTCCATTTATTGTCTTAAAATATAACATAACTCCAGATGTGATTCATTTCACAGACATAAAGATGCTGTGTAGATAATACTGAAAATAGCCATACAGAAGAGTATGCCATATCACTACTTGTTTTCTTTATGCTAAGTGGTGTTTTAATACCATAACAGTCTGAAAATATGACCCTTGTTCCCACTTTAAAGCTCCTTCTCCTCAGGACATAGCAATCCGTTGAAATGGTA
>VZZY01017068.1:0-25275 GCA_013400335.1 Eurystomus gularis | reverse complement strand
ATTTATAGAATTCTTAGCAGAAAAATGTAGAAAAAGTTTAAAAACATTTGTTGCCACTGAAAAATTTAAACAGATCTATATCAATGTGGATGTATGAGGTAATTTAAAACAAAAAGGGAGGGAGAAAATGAAAGATGCATGGGAAAAGATATGTAACAATATTTTATTTACTGTGCACGATAATACAGGAAAACAACAGAAATATGTAAATGCTCACACATTGTAGGCATATATATATGGGGAAACCAGAATCACTCCTTTCAAACTGACAGCTACAGTCAAGCGTTTAGTTTGGGTATTTACATAGTACTATACCAAATGTATCCTTTGCTTTAGGATTACCATCTTCTGAAATAATGGTACTAAACTAAATGAAAGTATACAATATTAAACATGTTACTTTTTTCATAATGAAAGGTAAATTCTAAAGCTTGAATAACATTGCTTAAAGATTAAAGAAAGGAGCAAGATGGGATGAAATAACCTTTAATTTTTACCATCTGATGTGATTTGATCTTGCTATTTTTATGAACTTCATTTCCTTATCTTTAAAAAAGATTGTTTTGTTTTTTAAATCATGTTATAACATGCATTTTTGTTAAAATCTGCAAGGTGGATGCATTTTTGCTAGGAAATTCATGCCAAGTAGTACAGTTCTTTGTGGCTTTCTAGCTCAGAAGCAACACAGCTAAATTCTCAGACGCTGTCTCTAAGTTAGTAAGTCCTGTCTTTTGTCAGGCAGTCAAATTACATTGCTATACTATCTGAAGTACTATATACTAGCTGGCTTTGCGTTCTGTGGTGAGAGCTCGTCTGGCTGCTTCTGCATCTAGAGTGTAGTTTTGATTGTTTTTGAACATTAAGTTGTGCTTAGTATTGTACTAAATTAAGAATTTCCCCCTTCTGGTGGATCATTTGATTTCTGAAAGATTTTGATGCAAGGAAGTGGAGACTGGTCTCTGTCCAAGACAACATTATTAAAATCAAATGCTTTGACTAGTATGCCTGTTTACATGGTTTAGGTTGAATTGGTCTCCAGATTTGAATGGTGTAGGATATTATATTTATTTATTTATTTTAATTTATTTTATTTCTTCTGGCTAGATAGCTGAGATTCAGGGTTCCTCAATTTTATTTTTTAATTATTATTCTTTCTTTTTCCCCAGTGTGGTCAACTCAATTTCATCTGGGAAACTGCTTAGCAAATATTATGCTAATGCAGACACATAAGCAACATTATATTTCTTCTGCTGTCTTCCTCTGGTGTAACATAACTATGCTTTTTATTGCAGGTTTTATGTTTGCTAGAGTGTGCCAGGCAGTGTTAGTCCCCGTGCAGACATATATGTTATGACGAGCTGGTAGTCTGAGTATCCCTTTAATTGGAATCTGGCAGTACATGGGACCGCCGGGACACAGTACTTCAAGATCCAGTGACTTTCCAGGCCTATATCCCTAGTATTGTAATCTGATTTTAAGGAATAAGACACAGTCAGAAAGGTCTCTTATTTCATCTCTTACAATTATTCCAGGCACCCAGCGCGCCATGTTCAAGCAGGCTATGCGACACTGGGAAAAGTACACGTGTGTGACATTTATTGAACGAAGTGATGAAGAAAGTTATATTGTATTCACATACAGACCATGTGGGTAAGTGTGTGTGTATGGTAACAGATACTTGTGCTTTCAACATTTGGCCTTGTTTGTCAGCTTTGCAGTTATAAAAGAATATAAATTTCATAGGAAAATGCACAGACAGTTACTGCATTTAAATGCTACGTGTGTTCTGCTTGGATTTAGTTTCATTGAAAGCAGTATGTACTGTAACCTTTTGACGTTAGGCCTCTTTTGTCTAATTCTAGATAAAATGATCTTGCTATATATACATACATAGGAGACTTTTATATTTGGCTTTCTGCCATGCTTTTAGTATTTATACGTGATTGTTCTAATGGTATTTTGGGCTTATTGTTTGTTTATTCTTAGCTTTCTTCATGTCTGATGCTTACTGCTGAATTATGTATGGACATCTATCCCATATTCCTTTCCCAGCTGAATTGTTGTTAATTGTAATTTTAAGTTTTCTATTGTTAGGCTGTCCTTGCACAGATATGTTTAAGCATCAAATTCAGGACCATTTTGTAAATTCCTTCTTCAGGTCACTGCTGTGTAAAAGTCAACAAAACAGGTCTTATTACTGATAAGTGCAGCTTTCATTCATCACCATGTTCTGTCTTCAGATATCTCTGTTCACAAATGCCTCATTCAGCTATAGTTGTTATTTATTCTATGCAGAATTCTAGGGTTTTTATAGTGGTTAGTGAAACTCCTGAGTGTTTGCTTTGTAGGAAGAGCCCTCACTACCACTGTGGAAATGCTGTTCTTCAGATAGTCACCTTCTGTTTGAGTTGTAAGCTCCAGAGTAGACAGCTCTCTTGTCTTACTGACTTCCTGAGCAATGAACACTCTGCATGCCTACATTTGAATTTTTATGGGATAAGGTTGTGAAAAGAAGTTTTGGGACCTCCTTGCATTGTAGGAAAGATGAGTGCACTTAACTATAGCCCATAAAATTACATGTAGACTTACCTGTTTAAATTATTGCTGACATTTTTCTTAAGGCATAGGACAATGTAATAAAACCCACATCTAGGCTATTTTAAGAAAGGTATCACCTTTTCCTTTGAAAATCTCTGAGCCACAGATCCTTGCAACAGGGGAGCTTATTCCATGGGAGCATTTGTGAACTTGCCTGTCATGTTCTTGTGCTCCTGTAGTTCTGCTATAGACCACTGTTGGAAACAGTGCCAAATGAAATGGACTTTTCTTCTGACCTAGTATGGCTATTCTTTTAGTTAACAATGCAACATGGAAGACAGGATGCAGAGATACTGACGTACAGCTGGAAGAGAAATGGGAAACAGAATAATCATGATGGTTCCCTGCATGCAGAGTTAGAAAGCTATGTGAATTTAAACAGAAGAGTGTGAAAGACGTAAGTGTTCTCAGGTGCTTTTGAAAGAGAAGTATGGGGATATCTGAAGGGATGTCTTGGTTTCATAGAAAGTAAATTCTATAACTTCAAAGTGTCCAAAGCCAAACAACAGAAAATCTCCCCAGCCAAAGCACACTATTCCTTAGGCCTGTTGGTGCATCATGAGATCAAGTCACTTTAGGGTAAAAGCTGGATTATAACCAATTTGAACCAGAAGGTTGGAATATGCTCAATATCTACCTTCGAAGTCACCATTATCTTTTACAGTTAGTGTTGTTTTATTGGTGGGTACTTTACAAATTCCAGATAATTTACAAAGGCTGTAACAAGTTTAAAACCAAGGAATGCTGTGGCTGTGAACAGTCCACCAGTGATGAAAAAAAAATAAACAGGCTAAGCAGAAAGGGCAGTGGAATTTTTGGATTCCTGAATCCATAAGCCATTTCAGGAAAAGCCGGATGAATAAGAACATATCTTTTCTGGGTGAATAGAAACCACTGTACACTAAGCACCAGCATACAGTGCTGATGCAGGATTTTCCATGGGAAGAGCCCAGATGAAAGTGACACCAAACCATTTGCAAACACTTTCTGCGACCTGGCCAGTCACATTGAAATTAATCTGTGTTTTTTTCCCATAGCACCCTGCTGTGTTGGTTTGTTAGCACATTGTGTCATTATTGTTTGTAGTACCATGGCAGCTAACATTCACAGATGAGGGAGACTTTATTGTAGTTAGCACTCTTCAGATTAAAAACTAAATGATAAACCCTCCCCCTAAGAGCAAACAGTCAAAACATAACACTGTTAATGAAACAGAAAGTGGATACGGTCATATATGTGAAATTCAGGTGGCACTATCTACAAATGTCTCAGATGACAGCATTAGCATACTCGCAAGTGAAGTGTTGCTGAGCCTTTGTAAACATTAAGGATATTTTGAAGGAGTGTACTGCGTTACTTCTTGCAGCAGTTCATGGGAAGCTCATCCCAGAAGGACAGAAGGACAGTGATGAAAAAAGCATATTTGAAATATAGCAGCTGGTTATTAGAGCTGCATGACCTTCCTAAAGTTGAGAGTTTGTATATCAGCAATGAATGGGATGTGAGTTTTGATTCTCATAGACCCATAGGACTGCAAGGGATCTCAAAAACATGTCTAATGTATTCTTAAGACAGAAACAACTATACCCAAGTCATTGCTGATATACGCTTGTCTAACTTGTTTCTGAAAACCTGCAAAAAGGAATACCTCACAGCCTGCTAGGAAATATATTTCTTCAGTATTCTCAATATAAGAAATATAGGAAGCTGGGGGCCATATTTTTGGTCATAGGTAAAACAGATATTTCTTGCTGCAATTAAAAGTACATTAACTTTTTTTTCCTGCTCACCATGGCCATAGAAAATTTTTGAAAGAAACTACTATAGCCTTTGAGGCTGTTATGATGTCCACCCTCAGTTACTTTTTCTTTTAGGCTAGAAAAAGCCTAATTCATTTAATCTTTCCTGGTAAGTCATGTTTTCTAGGCCTTTGATCACATTGTTAATCTTTTTGAGATTATTTTCAACTAGTCTACATCTTTCTTGAAATTCAGGACTCAAAACTAGGATGTGTTTGCCCAGATGAATCATTACTTTCTGCTTATAGCTAATTAGCTAGAGCTAATTCATATACCTTGTAGTGTCTCCCTCCACTTAGGTACCTAAGCGTGATGCTTCCTTGTTTCTCAATAGCTGCCACATTTGACTTGTGAATGGTTGGAATGTGACTTCAAATAAGAGCCAGAGTTCTTTCCACAGCACTGATACACTGTTGCTGATTCCAGTGAGAGCCATGTTTTGGACATTTCATACAAATAGTTTTGTGTTTCCCTTTTCGGATCTCTTTTCTAATCTGTTAATGTTGCTATCAATTCCAGGTTCATCCTTGTGGTATTTAGCAGTTGTTTTTCAGTCTGCAAGTTTAAAGGACATAGAATGGTTTGGGTTGGAAGGGACCTCAAAGCTCATCCACTTATAATGCACCTGCCTTGGGCAGGGACACCTCCCAATAGACCAGGTTGCTCAAGGCCCCATCCAACCGGGTCTTGAACACTTCCAGTCATGGAGCATCCACAACTTCCCTGGGCAACCTGTTCCAGTGTCTTACTATCCTCATAATGAAGAACTTATTAATACATCTTGTCTAAATCTACCCTCTTCTACTTTGAAGCCATTACCCCTTGTCCTATCACTACAAGCCCGTACAAAAAGTCCCTCCCCAGCTTTCCTATAGACCCCTTACAGATACTGGAAGGCTGCAATGAGGTCTCCCTGCAGCCTTCTCTTCTCCAGGCTGAATTACCCCACCTCTTTCAGCCTGTCCTTGTAGGAGAGATGTTCCAGCCCTCTGATCATCTTCANAGGACTACTCTCAATCCACTCATGGTCCAGCCTGTATTTGTGCTTGGGATTGCCCTGACCCAGGTGCAGGACCTTACTCTTGGTCTTGTTGGAATGGACCCACCTCTCAAGCCTGTCAAGGTCCCTCTGGATGGCCTCCCTTCCCTCCAGCATCTTGACTGCACCACACAGCTTGGTGTCATCCACAAACTTCCTGAGGGTGCACTCAATTCCGTTGTCCATATCACCAACAAAGATGTTTAAACAGCACTGGTCCCAGTACTGATCCCCGCGGAACACCACTCGTTACTGGTCTCCACTTGGACATCAAACTGTTGACCACAACCCCTTGAGTGCAGCCACCCAGCCAATTCCTTATCAACCGAGTGGTCCATCTATCAAATTCATGTCTCTCTGATTTAGAGACCAGGATGTCTTGCAGGACAGTGTCGAACACTACGCACAAGTCCAGGTAGATGACGTCGGTTGCTCTTCCCTTATCAACCGACACTGTAACTCCATTGTAAAAGGCCACCAGATTTGTCAGGCACGATTTGCCCTTCGTGAAGCCACGTTGGTTTCCATCAATCACTTCCTCATTTCCCATGTGCCTTAGCAGAGCCTTCAGGAGAATCTGCTCCATGATCTTGCTGGGCACAGAGGTGAGACTAACTGGTTTGTAGTTGCTCAGGTCTTCCTTTATTTCTTTTTTGAAAACAGGGGTTATGTTTCCCCTTTTCCAGTCAGTGGGAACTTCACGAGACTGCCATGACTTCTCAAATATGATGGAAAGTGGGTTAACCACTTAGTCGGCCAGTTCCCTCAGGATCCATGGATGGATCTCATTGGGTCCCATGCACTTGTACACCTTCAGGTTCTTTAGATGGTCTTGAACCTGATCTTCACTTACAGTGGGTGGATCTTCATTCTCCCAGCCCCTGCCTTTGCCTTCTGCAGCTTGGGCAGTGTGGCTAGAGCATCTTCTCTGTCTTCACTTAAGAAAATATTCCAACCTGTTTCGTACCCACCTTTGTAAGTTAAGGGTTTTCTATGTGCAGCTTGTGTAGAAAAATATCAAAAGCTGTACAGAGGGATCCCTCCTTCCCGTCAGAATAGGTTCATTAGTTGCAGTCTTAAATGATAATTATTTGTCATTAGGTCTTGCTTATTAAACCTGATTTTGAGAGCAGTTAATTATTGAAATATCATTTCTTGCTACAGCTGAAACACTAACTTAGTGGTTTGAAACATTGTAATTACTGTTAGCCATTTGTATCCATTAGCTGTAGATGTGAGATGTTAAGATAGTGTCCATGATTCTTCTGCAAAGCAGAATACGTTGGCATTAGTACCTATTACAGCAAATATTTATGCAGCTAGTTCATTAGGGCAAGTAAAACTCTAATCTGTAAATAAGTTCAAAACACTCTTTGTTCATTACTGCTTCTCTATCCTGATGTTTTTTGCTATCAGATAGGAAGTGCTTGAAGACACAGTCAGTATACTTCTCTGTATGTAAAGCCAAAAAAGGGGTCGGCATGGGTTGGCCTCTAGTCACATGGTCTTAATAAATATTACTGAGTACAAGATCAAGCGTCTTTTTATTTAGTGAGGCAGAACAAGAACAATCAGTCATATTATTCTAGTATTTCAGCATGCCTTTGATCTGACTTTGTGGCATTTTTTGTTCTCCATTAGAAGACTTAAGTACTTTTTATGGCAAACTTTAGGGTGACTTATTACAATCACTACTGTATCCTCTTGTGTGGGTATTTGACAAAGCCATCTGAGATACAGGAAAATCAAATCTCTTTCCTGTGCTCCCCCAAACATTGTAGACTGAACAGCTTCTGAACATTTTAATGTTTTTTGAACTTACTCATATATTAAATAGACATTATAGGCAAGTTCTTAAAGTTGGTGAAACAAGTAAGTTCATTGCCCAAGTTTCACTTCTGCAGCATTCTTTAGCTTTAAGGCAGGTTACATGTTACAAAAGGTGGTGAATCACTTTTATGGAATGAGAGGAAATTCAGAATTGTGTTAAATAATCCATAGCACTAGGGCTGATTCATGCTCTCCAGGTGATAATTAACTCTGGCAGCTGGCACTTGTCCTGCTCACAGCAGCTGACACAGCTTCTCTGCTGGTTGTGGTGTGGCCTGCAGGATGGGTGTAACCAAGGTTCAGGTGACCAGTTGCCATAGTCTAAAACACAGTGTATTAACATAAACTGAATGAAGGGTGATTTATATTAATACACTAGGATAGGCAGTTGTTAACCAAGGAAGGACTCAATGGGCTGTTCTATATAATATTGGGGTAGTTGTCTCCATTGAGCAGGTGAAGAAGCAGTAGCCACTTCTGCCATCACCACAGGTACTTAGGGTAGCAAATCAGAACATTTAGTAGCCATGATTGTGTTGATCCCTGATAATAAGCAAATTAATCAAGCCAGGTCATAGCCAGTATCTCCTTTATATACAATAAGTTGTATTTGTGATTGAAAGAGGTGTTTTTTCACCAAGAAAGAAATTTTGCTTCTTCAGTAAGATCTTGTTCATGAATTTTGTGAACTTTTTTCTCTTGCTTTCTGTAACATGTATCTGATGATATGAGGTCCTAGTATGCTTATGTAGTTCTGGAGTTTTTCATCCACAAGTCCCATAGTCAGTGCCGCGGCAAGCTGATGTTGTGGTCTGTGAGGATTCTTATATTGTCACATTCTGAAGAGTGCAGCTTTTTAAAGAAGTGCAACATTGACCTGGCCTGATTCTCTCTTCCCTCGTATTACTTTAAGAGCATTTTTGACAGTAGATGCGAAATAGCATTACTTAAAAGAGTAAGTGTATTGTTCCAGTCATTTCACTTTCTCTCTGTTGTTTCTCTTTGCTTGCCATCATTGATCAGCTAGACTGATTAAATGGAATTAGAGATTCATAAATAGTTACTGTCTCCAACTGCTGTCTGGTGCAATAAAGATTAAAGAGATGAGGAGCTTTAGAAGCTGCCAGTTGACTCAATTTAAAGAGCATGACAAATGTTCATACAGTGCAGAGAGGTCTTCGTGTTTTGCCAAATGCACCTGAGGTCAAACCCATCATATTGCAAAGTGATTTATTTCATAGATTTATTCATTTATTTAGGTTTTTCTTACCTTTTGACAATTGTTGAAATGATCAGAAACTTGTAGCTTAATTGGATGAATCTGATGTGCTTGACATGACACTCAACCTAGAAAATCCTAATGACCCTTTATGAGTGTGCACTGTTGCTCGTATTTTAAGACTTGATATTAATTTTAATTTGCTTTGATGTGTAAAGAAATACTCAATAAATTTGTTCATAATTTCTGAGAAGTATTTGAAATCTGTTAAGTAACCAGTGTAAGAGAATTACCATACTCATCTGGCTGCTTGTTTTTAGGAGGAGGCCAGCATTAAAAACAAATAAAAAATCCCCATGTGTTGCGTTTTAGCTGTTAATTGTTAGACAATGTACAGGAATATTGTGTAAAAGATCGCAGTTAATTCTAGGAAAAAAATATTTCAAGTGTGTCAGATGAGGTACACAAAGTCACTACACACATTTGATAATGACCAACTTCTCTTGGTTTTTTTAATGACTATAATAGTAAAATGTCAAATTATTTTTGCAAACACTTAAAAATCTATATGATTTATGAAATACCACTAAAAGCTTTCAGAAGGTGATCTTAAGCACCTCTGTTATTGAGAAACAATCAACTTTTTGGCATTAAATGCATTTGGTAAATTGATTCATTTAGTATTTATTTACCATAATCTCTTATAAAGTCAAATTGTGTTAATAGGTTAATGTGTTATACTTGCTATATTGTTGTTCTGCTATTATTGCACAGCTATTCCCTGACCTTTTCCAAGATACAGTGCACAGCCTTAAAAGGTTAAACCCTTTTTTGGTCCAAATGAAGTAAAAAGGATAGGAAAAGATAGGCTGTAGTTAAATTCTTCCTTTATTCTTTTGCTCTTGCTGTGAATAGTGTCAATAAAAGCAGAGCTGGAAGCGTCACAGAGGGTTCTATCTGGAATATTTATTTAATATTTTTCACTTTTTCCTTTTTCTCTATTTGTCTAGAAAGTATTACTATGCAAAATTTATATTGAAAATCTATGGAGAGTTTTAGGCCACCAAATAGGTCTCTGCTAGTTGAAGCATGTAATGTACGTGTATATTAAGACCCACAAAGAGGTGACACTGCATGCTCTCATCAGATTTGCAAATGACAACAAGTCGTGGAGAACCAGGTGATAGCTCAATGGTAGAGCTGCCACCCAGAGGCACCCAGGCAGGACAGAGTAACCGACCAACAGGAACATTATGAAGTTCAGCAATGGCAAATGCAAAGCCCTGCCCCTGAAAAAGAAAAGCAGAATAGGCTCGGCATTGCAGGGTTGGCAAGCAGCTCTGTGGAGAAGGCCGTGGGGCAGTGAGCTGGAGAGAAGCTGGCCCTGACAACAAGGACAGCTGACAGCATCGAGGCCTGTGTGAAGAGAAGTGCAGCTGGTGGCTCAAGGGAAGGGGTCATCTCTCTGTACTTGTGACTTGCTAGATTATAGATAGACCCTACATCCAGTTGTAGGCCTCCAGTACAAGAAAGATCCTAATAACCTGGAAGGACTAAAGAACAGTGCTGCCAAGATACTCAGCCTTTGCCTTCTGCGCCCTCTGAGGAGATGCTGAGAGTCCAGGGTTTGCTCAACTGGAGAAGAGGCGGCTTCAGGGATACCCAGCAGCAGCCGGCAGTTCCTATGGATTGGGGGGGGTTGGGGTACAGGAAGAGGGAGCCAGGCTCTTCACAGTGGTGCTTGGTAGGCTAATGCAAGGCAATAGGCATAAACTGAAGAAAGAGAGAATTGAACTGGATATAAGGATTAAATTTTCCACAGCGTGGACAGCGAAGCATTGGAGCAGTTTGTTCAGAGGGGCAGTGCTGTCTCCATTCTTGGAGGTTTTCAAGATCCAACTGGGTAATGAACTCAGCAACCCTGGTCTGATTTCATATCTGACCCTGCTTTGAGCATAAAGTTGAAATGGAGAATTCCAGATTTCCCTTCCAACACAAATTATCCAAGAATCAGTGAAATTTTATCCAAAATTAGTAGTGTGCAATGTGAATTTTCACAGATCGCATGCATTTTATGCTTTTCTGTTTTTAAAACAACCACTGGGCATTGTCAGTGCATTTTATTTATTGACACAAGTGAAGGTCAGTACAGTACAGCATAGTTACCCTAATGATATACAGGACCTTAGCATAGGGTAGAAAGCCCTAACTCATTAAGTTCACCTAATATGAAAATGGTGACACGCTTTCACAGAATGTGGATTACTTCATCTGATTGATTCTTGTGTTTTCTACTGTAGACGTTTTTCCTGTAGACTGCCAAGGTGCAAATGCCACATCTTTATCCTTATTCAAAGATAAGGAAAAATGTTTTCTAAAAGATTTGAAGTCTGGGACCTAGGAACCGTGTTTGATAAATTTATTCAGTGTGCATAATGCAACTGCCTATGACAGTGAATTTGGAATTCTATACTGAGGATAGAAGATCTTCAATGGCTTATGTTAATACTTATATACAGTGAGGGAAATAACAGAGCAATACACAGCTGTTCTTTATTTTATTTTACTGTGGTGTGGAACAGTAGCACATAAACCTGCAACATTGACAATGGCACAGAATTATGGCAGGGAGTCTAAATTGCCTTTTTTTTTGTTTACCTGCCTTGAAGAGAGCTATCAAGCAAAGACACGTTAAGAAATTAATTCAACATGATATTGCACAACGTTAGCTGAAGTACCCAGTTCAATGCTTTGACCTAAAAAGTTGATTCATCCCTATCCTTGAAACTATCTAAAGCAGGAGGAAAAGACTTAACTTATTTTGAGGGTAGGAATACTTGAGAGGCGATTGAGAGAGCAAGGAACGATTGTAATCTGAACAATAATTTTTCCCAACAGTATTTTCAAGATTTCAATATAGTTTTAAAATTCTTGATACAACCCTCCTAGGCTGCTGTAGTAATATTTTCCTCTATAAAGTAACTTGTGTGGCCTTTATAATTTTAAGATATTACTATATTTTTTTTTAGTATATCTATCCTTGATCTTAACCATTAGTGCAAAACTAAATAAAAACACTAAAAAAACACTAAATAAAATCAATGAAGAACAACAACTAAGACTTACTGACCAGCTGTCTAACGAAAGTGAAAAGTCTCTTTAGCACCACAAAACCTGAAACGGAGAAACAAGCAAATGTCTGTAGAATTTAGTCTGCTATTGATATTACTCCCATAGCTGGTCTTCCGTAATTGCCCACAGAGGCATATGAAGAATAAGATCATTCTCCACACTGGCATTGACTTCTTTAAGGACCAAACATATTCTGCTTTGTGAATTTTGCATTAGAAAACATGTATTTTAAAAAAAAAAAACAAAAACAAAAAAGAGGAGGGGGAAGACGATGGAAGTGGAGGTGATCTGCTCAGTACAATTCCATTCCACCTGACAGACTGCAAAATTTGCAGAGAAGAGATGGATAATCAGGCTTTTATTAGGGAATATATTGCTAGCTTGAAATATTTAAGATCTTCGGAGGTGATAGAGAATCAGCTTATGAAACTTGAAATTGCCTTCCATTTTCATAGGATTTGCTTTCCTTTCCTTTCTCTCCTTTTGTTAGCATAGTTAGAAGACTTTTTTTCTAAGCAAAAAGCAAACATCTCAGATAAAAGCTGACACTAGGAATGCTGAAAAGGGCATCTCTGTTCAAGAAGTTTACATTGGAATCATGGAAATGCTGTGGAACAAGAATGAAACGTGAAAGCAATTGCAAAGTGGGTTCATGTTTTGTTTTGGTTTTTTTTGTTCATTTGTTTTTTTTTTTGTTTTTTTTGGTTTTGTTTTGTTTTTCCAGTTGTTTGGGGTTTTTTCTTGTGAAAATATTATTTTCTGGGACAAAGGCTCTTATTATAAGAAAACAGAAGTAGGAGGAAGAAATCGTTCACATGTATCCAGAGTGTTCAACCTCCTAATATACCGTTGCTGCAAATGATATTGTATATCACCCATAGCCAGCGAAACAAAAAATGAGGAAGGATTGCACAGTGCCTTCACAGGATTCTACATCGCATTCCAGATATCTTCTTTCTGTATTTTCAGCTGCATGCTAAGTGATTCTTTCAAAGGGCTACTATTTCACTTGCATGATTCCTGCACCCTTTATAGGTGGAAATAATGAAATAGGGTAACTTTTCAGACCACAATTAAGCAAACTTATTAGAACTGAGTGACCAAGAGTCTGGTGAGTGTTGCCAAGACATACAGGCACAGAAGAAACTTTGCCTTTGCGTATTCTTTCCACTTCCCTCTGCATGCCTCTTGAGTGTGCACAGGCAAGAAAGCAGGGATACGATGGGTAAGATGGTAATTCCGGTCAACTTTATTTTTGATTCTTTGGGTGAAAAGAAGTTCCTGGGTCATTCTGAGATACAACGCCCCAAGTGACAATTCTCTTGATCATAGCTAGTATCTTTAAAGAAGACCTTGAATAAAAAAAAGCCAGATATTCATGTGTCCTTTTAGATATTCTGAATAAAAAATTGTTCTTGCATTAGATCTTGAGTTTGTGAGACTGCAGAAATTGCATAGTGCATTGTTCTGGTGGGGTATTGTGTATAACTTTTTTTTGTGTTTTAACTGAATCGCCTATATAGTTTGTAGAGATATGCATGAAAACTTTCATCTGGGTTTGTATTTTAATTACAGGTGCTGTTCTTATGTGGGTCGAAGAGGAAATGGTCCTCAGGCTATATCTATTGGCAAGAACTGTGATAAATTTGGTATAGTTGTCCATGAGTTGGGTCATGTGATAGGTTTTTGGCATGAACATACACGACCAGACCGTGATGACCATGTCACCATCATTAGAGAAAACATCCAGCCTGGTAAGATATTCTGATAGGTATTTCGGAAAAAAGAAGTCTGTTTATTTTTGGTGTTTCCTTCATCTGCTCAGATCTCTTAAAACTGAATGCTGAATAGGGCAAATAAACTGAATAGCAGAAATGAACACTTATGCCTACTATTCTCTTAGCTAGACTGATCTCAAGCTGATTCACAAATAAATAGTGCAACTAAAATATAATATTTTCTAGAGATCTGGCCAAGTAGCAAGCCATTAAATAGTATTAGCTAGAAGGAGAGAAATAGTAATCAAGCTCAAAAACTCTGGAGGAAGCCATTGCTCTTAAATCCCTTTAAAAGTCATGTTTCTGTGCTTGAGAAAGGGCTTTACTTTTGGAGTCTTTACTGAATCATAGAAAGTAGAAACATGTTAGTAGCTATACAGCTACCCATGACTTTTAGACCATGGAAGGTAAGCCGAAGACTTTGAATCTGTGACAGAAATGGGCTCTATTCCCACGGTTTGTGCATTACTCATTTCCTACAGAGCTTGCAGCTTTAGCCAGTGGCCTTGGCATTGTTGAGACAAAGCATCTGAGGAACCTGAGAACTTTAAACTGTGTCTGTCTTCTCTGGTCTAGCTGTTGTGCAGCTTGTATGGGCAAGGTGGGAGGGAGCTAGACATGTTTCATTTGCAGTGTACACAAATGTGAATGGTCTTTGTGCAACACTGATTTTGACTTATGAGAATTCTCTGCATAAAAAGGAGTGAAATCAGAAATTGTCTGATGATAGCTTAGAGTGTTCTTCTGTTCCTATTAAAAATGTTTTAAAACAAAATAGATTTGAGATGCAGTAAATCTTTACCACCTCAACTAGGACTTGGAAGATGACAGACAGCTAATACATACTCCAAAAAGTCTCTAAAGTTCTGAAAGGGCACATGCATCCAAGCCTTCCTTCTGTTCTCTCTGTGTCATTTATTTGTGTGGCTTCCATGAGTGTTATGGGGTAAATCAGATGGAGTGCCATCCTCAGCATTCTGCTCTCTCCTTGCAGTTGTCTCCTCTCTCATTTCTGGCTGAAACCACTTCTTGTGGTGTGGCATGAGCTTGAGGATCACTAAATGGGATCAGCAAGTCATGACCACCAAGACATTTGAATTTTGTTATATTATGCAAATTACGTTGGTTACTAATGTTAATGACGCTGCAGTTTTTTTGCAAGACACCAGTGGGAATATGAGTTGGAGTAAGGGGTGCTTTGCATCTCCTAATACATTGATTAGGACAAAGAACTTCTGGTCTGGAATTATGAACTAAGTATAATTATTTTGTTTCATTTTCTGCTTTCATTAAGTTGCAAGAGGTGATTCTTGAAAATGTGACTTTGTAATGTTTGTATTATGTGAGGGCTTTGCTGAAGCAAAGTGTCTTTTAGTATCCAGTCTAGTGAGTCTAAAATGAGGAGGGTTCTTACGGTGTCTTTGCTGTCAAAATGATTTCTTCCTGGAATTAAGAACCAAGCTAGCAAATTGTGTGGATTTTACATGAAACACAACATAATGTGTGGGACCTTTATGTAAGTTAGGTGAATGAGAAAAGTCGTTCCAAATGCCAAATATAGGAATTTGATGTGGGTTTCAGAAGACATCTGTCCTCTTGGTTAATATAATCACACAGTTACTCCCAAATGGCTACGATTTATGAATGTCAGTGAGTGATTAGGCTAGGATCTTTGTTGTTTTTCTTTTCATATTTGGTTTTTATCTTCACAAAAAAGATATTAAAGAAACTCTAATTATCAATATCTGTAGGTCAGGAATACAATTTCTTGAAGATGGAGCCTGGAGAGGTGAACTCCCTTGGGGAACCGTATGACTTTGACAGTATTATGCACTATGCCAGGAACACCTTCTCAAGGTTGGAGTCTCAGGTTATACCTTTTGACTTTTAATTCTGTTCCTCTCTGTGAATGTTAAGAACTATGCTTTTTAATATATTCTGAAATATCTTAAAGTATCTCTTGCAATATAGTATTCTTACAGTAGTCAAAGCACAGCTTGTTTATTTTAAGTCACAATAATTTAATCTTATTTTTAAACACATTTAGTTTCTGTTCAGTTTCAGAGCAGCCTTTTGATCTTGCTTCAGTTCTTTAGATTTTAAGATGAGATAATCTAGAAACATCATTTCATATAATACTTTCTATTTGTCTCCACAAAAATTTGAATTTAGAAAAACCAAATGAGTGAAATGGTTAGGCATTTTATGTGTAACATGATCTTCTGTCTTAAAAAGAAATCTCTTTTGATGCATAATACCTGAGTAACTATGAATTTTGCAGGTAGAGCATGTTACGGTGTTAGGACATCTACCATGCAAACCACAGCCTTTGCTATGGACTGCAGTCAACCATTTATAACAGAGGCTGTGGCCTCTTCTCTATTGTTTGTACAGATTGTAACTGTCATCAGAACCGTATAATAAAGAGTTCTGCTAGTTTTGCTCTGGCCTATTGCAGGCTTATCCATTTCCAGCTGTGGGGAGCTGTACAGTGAGCTGTTTCCATTGGCTAGCCTTACTCTGGAGAATAATTGAAGATGGAGTCTTTCACCTGGTCTCCTCTTATATTTCATACCAAGTCACAGTTTGGCTAATTCCTCTCTGAAAATACCAGAGAATTGAAAGAAACCTCAGAAAAAACAAACAAACAAACAAACAAAAAACCCAACCAAAAAAATGGTAACTTTAAAAGTTATGTGCTTAGCTTTTTATTTTTTGTCCAATTCATGGATTGTAAGGTAAAAATACTAAGCAATCTGAGACTCTGAAATAAACTGAAGACCAACAGGAACCTCACCAGCCTTTGCAAATTTATTAAACTTGTTCTTCTCTATATAAATGATATTATTAAAAAAAAAAATCCTACCGAGGGATGTATTCAGCGTACACGTAATTCACCCTGGAAGAGCATGAGAATGAGCCACATGAGGTAGATATTAGTCATATTGCTTAATCCAGTTACAGATATCATTACGTTAAGGAAGAGGTTGTAAATATCTATATAAAATAGAGTAATTTAACAAGCTGGAACCCCCTCCAGAGTCCTAGGGCAATGACAAAATTAAGATAATTTAATTTGTGAGCCCTGATCTCACCACTTTCCAAGCTGGCAAAAACTGATAGTGCCATGAGTAGGCATGCCCTGCCCCAAGGTACAAGAAGTTGATACTTCATACTGTTTAAAAACAACAGGTGAACCCTTGAGGTCATGTATTGATTTATCTTGAAAGCATGAATTGCACTCAGTGTGGCATACTTCCAGCTGTTTGTTAGATCTTACTGACCCAGATAAGTAGTAAAAATCAGAAAACTTCATAAAGTTCTAGTCGAACACAATGATGTTGTTCATGCTATATTAAAACTGTGACAGGTTATTCCCTTACTAAAGTGCTGAGACATTTAAAAGAGGATTCTTTTCATTTTTTTCAAGATATAAATAGCTTCAGTTTCAGTTTGTACTAAAAATCAGTGGAAAATAAAATTATAATTTATAGATATAAACACTTTTTTGAAATAATAATAATGTGCCTTATAGAAACTAAATAGTACCATAAGTAATTTATTTTACTTTTTAGATGAGTGTAACATCCTGAGATGATTCGTTTTTTGCAAAATTTCTAGTGGTGCCATGAGAAATCTGGGTAAAGAGAGAAGTACGTACCTGCAATATGCAAAAATGGTTCATTTATTATTATTTAAAAAACAATTCATATTTATAAACGGTACTTCTAACTACAAAGATCCTTACTGCTAATTTTTGGACCTTATATTATGTCTGAAAATACCAATTTTACTTTTCAATAAAAGCCCTATAAGTGTACAAGAGAGTATAAAAAAAAAATAAAGAAGAAGAATATGGAAATATTGATCTGTTAACTTCAATTTCAAGGATTTGAGGGATTTTTCAAGTTCTGTAACATGATAATAGAACTAAGTTTTGTACCTTAGCCTTTCACTATTTATTTCAGACTACCAAAATATTTTGGATCATATTTAAAATTTGGGAAACTGAATATTATGTCTAGTCATTTAGGGTCAATTATATTAAGATCATATATGGTAAGTTGATCTATTTTACTGTGAAGCAAGCAGAGACTGACGATTAAGCATTTCTGTTTCAAAAGCAGCAGTGGCTACAGTAGAGTTAGATCTTTTGTAACACCCGGCAGAGGAGTGACTAGCAAGTGTGCCTGACTTTACCTGCTCTTACACCTGTAAGTCAGACTTTGTTAGCAATAGGAACTTTGCAATTAAAAATTTTGTGTTAGGGTCTAATCTTTTTTTTTAAATTTTCAATATAGCAAGACCTTAACAGCGGTGCCTTTTCCCTATGTAGTCTTAATCATAGTAAGAGATTTCCCCCCTGTTGTCTAACAGAAATACAAAAGCTGATATGTTAATTGATATACTGAAAGCAGATTCTTTTTTGATAACTTTGCATAAAGTTTGCCAATTTGAGGAATTTTTATGACATATTTTCTGTATTTAAAGTTCTGCATTTTACCCTCTTATTTATGCCAAATGTAAATTCTAGATTTACAAAAAAGCATTATACATTCATAAAATTCAGACAGTTTTCTGACAGAAACCTGATAGGGGTTTTGGGGGTCTATTTTTATTTTTTTTTTTTTTTTAGGGGCATGTTTCTGGATACCATTCTCCCTTCCCGTGATGATAATGGTATACGACCTGCCATTGGCCAGCGTACTCGTCTAAGTAAAGGAGATATTGCACAGGCAAGAAAGCTGTATAGATGTCCAGGTATTGCACTACAAACAAATATCGCATACTAGCAACTGTTTGACTTGTTGTTCAAGAGGAATGATAAATTTTTTGAGTCAGCTGCTCAGTAGTCTCTTTCCATGTTGGCAACTGACGTAGGCAGTTCAAGAATTGAATCATAAAAAAAAACCTTACAGATAAGGTCTCTGGAATGCAGGGCACTTGAGGACAGATAAACTGTATGAAACAACGCAGTTCCATGATATTTCAGTCTTTCTTTTCCTTAGCTGTTGAATGCACAGTGCTTCTGGGCCTACCAGAGGAGAAACCACTTTAACATATTTCTTTAACCATTGCTTGTTTGGAATAATTTTTGCTCTTTCCCTTTGGTGCAGAAAGTAATTAAATAATAGTGTTTTCCCTGGCAGCGTTATTTCTAATAGGAGTATACAGAGAACAAAAGTTTCATAAACACAGAGAATACATATATATTTTAATAAAAGCTGAATTTTGGAGACAAAAATAGTCTATAGAACTAAAACAACTGTGCAAGTAGCTAGTATCTTAAGATCACATTGACTAAAGAAAGAAAAAACCCAATAAATTATGGCCTAGGCTTTTTAGTGTGTATATAATGCTGTAACATGCACTTTCAATCAACTGGAAAAGGTATAATGTGCTTTTTGAGCTAAAGTTCAACTAGTTGTTCAGAGAAAATGTCCTTTTCGTATAAATCATGAAAATGTGTGATGATGAGTTATCTTTTCTTTCAATGTCTTGCAATTCTTGTTGAAAGAGTTTCTCAGTATTGTAAAACCATGGTTGTTCAGCACTAGTGTACATTTTAAGCTATTTTTTGCAGCACCAGTGAACATGGGTCAGAGGGATAATAAAAATGAATGGTGGTTGCAGAATTGTGCTCCTTTTCTGGCGCTTTTGTTGGGAAAACTTTGCGATAAAAGACATTGATTTTCTAGCCTTACTTAGTTGAGCCAGTCCATAAAAGAAAGTCAATTTTAAGAGAGGGAAAAACGTAGGTGGTTTTGCTACAAATTTTAAATACCGCACTATTTAACATACTATTTTCTTTAGTTAATATTTTTAATAGAAGCTACATAACTGAATAACACAGTACAAACTTAAACATTCAATAAAGAAAGTTGCATGGTACTTGTGATCTAATAAATTTTCCAGCAAATAGTGAGGCTGAAAATTCAGACATTTAGCCTTTGGTTTCATGAAAAGAATTGTGTGATCATCATTGCATATAGCAATGATATCCTTGATCTGCTTTTTTCCATGTGTACTGTCACAGACTGGCAATTTGTAAATTTGCTCAGTAAGACACTGAGCTGTAGTAAACTGATTGAAGTTTTTAGTTTAACGAGTATGTTATCAGCACCAGATATTTTTAGGGCTCTGTGTCAGCTTTATATGCCATATATTTATAGTTGTACCGACTTGGGTCTAAGTAAAATGTATTCAAGATCTGAATTTTCTTTGGAAAATGCTAAGCTTAAATTAGGCATATATGACAGTGTGTATTTGCTAGTGTTACGGACAAAAGAATGGAAGTTTGTTCCCTAAGTGTCCTGGAGGATTTGGGCTTTGTCATTTGCAGATTTCACTATAATCCTTAATGGAACTTGACCATGTGTATAGGGCAGCCCAGAGAGGTGTTATACACAGGCTATGTAATTAAACACTGCCACAGAGTTCACTGGTAGATATTGCTTTGTACAAGCACATGATCTACCGGCTGCTTCCACCCATTGCTAGGAGAAGCAAAAATAGTTTCTCTTTCCTAATGACAGAAAGACTTATCAGAAGTCTAGCCTCCTCAAGCTGTAAAACAGACAGGAGATTGTTTCTTTGGTTGGAGCATGTGTGAGGGGTGGAGCTAAAGTGGCATTTCTGCAAGTGGTCTAGCCTAGTGTGGTGGGTTACCCTTGGCTGAGCACCAGGTGCCCACCAAGCCACTCTATCACCCCCCCTTTTTCTTCCCCTCTCCCTCCTCAGCAGAGCAAAAAGAAAAGGGAGGAAAATAAGATGAGAAACAAAAAGCAGTTTAATAATAATAGAAGCAAAGCCAAGCAAATCCGCGAGCGGAAGCGAAGGAAAACAAAGTTTAATTCTCTACTTCCCATCAGTAGGTGATGTTTGGCCACTCCCTGGGAAGCAGGGCTCCAAGACGCGTTGCGGTTGCTCTGGAGAACAACAGAACGCCCCCCCCCCCCTCCTCCTCCTTCTCCCTAGCTTTATAGCTGAGCTGATGTCATATGGTATGGAGTATCCCTTTGGTCAGTTTGGGTCAGCTGTCCTGGTTGTGTCCCCTCCCAAGATCTTGCCCACCCCATTCCACTGAGGGGGGGTGAATGCTGGGAAGAGCCTTGGTGCTGTGTGAGCACTGCTCAGCAGTAGTCACAACATAGGTGTGTTATCAATACCCTTCTAGCTCCCAGCACAAAAACACTGCTGCTGTGTGGAAAACCAGCTCAGCCAGACCCACTACACCTAGTAAAATTGATATAAGGCTTGACTTTGAGAGGGGAAAAAAAACATAAGAGAAACACTAGCAATGTTAATGATTAACAATGGAATAAAAATGTAGAAATACTTTATAAAGCAGAGGTATATAAATTGATGTTGTAACTCATTTCTTCTGACGTGAAATACACAAAGATTAGTTCTTAGGAAATGTAAATAACTGGCCGTTACCCCTCATTTTCCTTCTACATTTCTTTCCCAAAGTGGACTCCGTTACTAATGGACCGTCACGTGGTAAAATGCTTATACCATTTTATAAGCCTAATCATGAATACTGTAGTTGCTACTGTCCAATTACAGAGAAAATCTTTACATTCTCTAGTGATAGAATTTTAACTGTTTCAATGACTTTTGTCTACTTGCAGAGGAATGTGCTTTTAAACAAGAAATGCCCCCAAATCACCCTGTCTACAGCAGTTCTGGAAGCAATCCTGGAACTCAGATCCCATAGATAATTAGTTCAACTAATGATTGGTATAAGTTGTTCTTGTAATAGTTACCTTGAATAACCAGGAATTTTAAATTAAATGGTAAATATGGTGAAAAACATAAAGCCCAAACATTTTATAAGTTTTAATTGTGTTAATTCTTAGTAGAAGTTATCCAATTACAACCTTTCTCATGCTTCCCTTAAATTCAGAGATAAATATGAAAATTTTGGTTTGATAGAGAGCTCCCAGCCATATAACAAATACATAAGTTAAATTGTTATATTAACTAGCTTTATTCTAGTATTCCTAGAAAAAGAAAATATTCCACAGCACCTTGTGCAAACTTAAAATCCATGATTTTAAGGCTATGTACAACTTCTGTATATGGAGCATGGAGTGTTATTAATACTCTGGAGAAAATAATTCCACACTCTGTATAAGAGAGAAAAATTCTGAAATGTTTTCAGAAGTGTAAAACTATTATGCTCAATTAATTGGTGTGTTTAGTTTCATAATGGGGTAATTGAGAGACTTTAATAGTGTAAGGGGTAGTTAATGCCAGGGTCTTCCTCCTCTCCTCTTCCTAATTGCACAGCTGCATTTGAACTGATATCTCATATGTCCCACATACTTGATAGCATTTTGTTTGCTTAAATACTTCATGTTATGTGGGTGTGTGCATTGCGTGACTTCATAATCGACATTTGTGAGTCAAAGTCAGTTAATTGATTCAAGTGCGACGTGAGCAGAAAGAGATTGGACAAACAACATCACTAATTTCTCACCATGTCATTTGCTCAAGGCTTGCTTAGTAACTGTAGTGTTGGTGAAATAGTTACAGTTATAGCTAGAGCAAACAGATGATGTACTAAAGCTTGAAATACGGTTGTATGCCTTGTGAGAGTATGCTGATGCGGTGTAGTCTCAATGAAGTCATGCATGGGAGGAAGAACAAGAGAGGGTTCTAAAAGCAGAGAGCAGAATATTTGGATCCTCAGGGAACTTCTGAGTCATGTATGCATCTGCTGTGCAGGGTATCCCCTCTTTGGGCTCTGCTTTCCTCTACTCCTGTATAAGACTGTGAATTTACTCTTGGCCTTCTCTTAAGTGCTTTATGTATGCATTGTAAGCTACAATACTGTTCACTAGTGCTAGGGGAACCCAGTACAGTACTCCACAATTTATTTAAGTTTGCATTCATTGCTGCGTTAAAAATAAATTGTGGTTAATTATGGATATAGCCTTTTCACTGAAAAGGCTTTGTACAGAAATAATTATTTAGCACTGAATAGCTTTTTGTACATGTCGTTTGCTGTGGCTGCCTACAATTTTTTAAAGATAAAACCACATTTTTTACATGAGGGGAAGAAAAGATTCTTTTTTTTTCTATTTCATTCCTAAAGGGCATGGTGATGGTGATTTTATCCATTAAATTTTTGGGGGGCTGCACCAATCTTTCTTTTCTCTCCTCATCACAATAACCATTTTAGTGTCAGACAGCGTATTTAATGCCTTAAGTGTAGTTTATGCCTCATATTACAATGTAGTTGTCAGATTACATTTTAGACGCATTTTAGCAAGACAGCCTTTACAGCTGTGTTGCCTTTGTCATAAACATTCTCTTCCTTTGTCCCCTTTTATTTAGAGATTTTTCCAGATCATTTATAATTCATTGGGATTTTGATGATATAATAGTTCACCTGCTGGCAGTGGTGGAACTATAATTTGAAGGCACTGCAGATCTGATTACGCTGTCAGTCATGGGATAATATTCTCAAATTCACATCTCTCATATCACACCTGCAAAACTGGTGGGTGGAACAACTTGATTAAGGTTAAAAAAGATGACTGACTAAGGTGTGACACCCTACCAGAATCAGTTTTAGTGGTGGAGAATGGCAGGAGCTTCCAATGTTACATTTCAGTATAAAGAGGAATTACTAACCAGTCCACCAGCAGTGAGTAGCGTGATTGACAGGTGAGATATGGGTGCTAAAAGCTTCAATAATAAAGAATATAAAAGACTTTGGTATTTTAGGACTTTACATTTGCTTTGCTTTATTACTCATATCTCTAAAATCACTGTTTCAAGAGATTTTGTTGAATATAGGATTTAGTTTTCTGTATCAATAAAAATGAATGAGTTTAGGTCAGATCAGTCTCTCATGTGGTACTGAATTCTAGTACTAAATTAAATGAAACCACTGATGACATTTCAGTGTGGTGCCAATCATGCTGTGCCAGCTTTTGTTTTACTTTTGTTTTAATTCTTAAAGGATATGTCTGAGGGTGTGACTAACTTTTTTCTTTTTCACTGAAGTGATGTATATAATTTTGCAGTTGATTGACAGCAATGACAATTTTAAGACTTCTGTAATTTTGGTTATATCAGCAGACAACATACAAGTGAAATAGTTAATGGAATAAAAACATCCTGTGTAAAATGGAATGAATGTCAGACTGGCTTAAAATTATTGTTTTGAATAAATCGTAAAATAACTAGTCTGTTTTCCATTCTGCATCTGCAGCGAGTTAAATGTATTCTGAGCAGATATTGGAAAGATGCATTTTTCTCTGTTAGGCACATTCAATTTTATATTTTTAATGTATTTTATTTCTTTCAGCCTGTGGAGAAACACTGCAGGAATCTACAGGCAACTTTTCTTCTCCAGGATTTCCAAATGGTTATCCTTCCTACACACACTGCATATGGAGAATCTCTGTGACCCCAGGGGAGAAGGTATTTTAACATTCCCTCAGCTATTTTCAAAATAAAATGTTGCTTTTCTTTAGCTTGTCATTTAAGTTTATAGCTTGCATAATTATTGAAAACAATGATATGCCATAAAAAATGAGACCATGGACTATGTGCTATTGACTTGACTTTGATCTGTGATCTGCATTAGAACTACATAATCTATTTGGTGGTTGTCCATGTGAAAGGAAGGCAGGATTTCATTCTGCTACATGTTTGCATCATGAAATCCCTTCAAAACTGGCTTCCAATTCAGTTGGTGGTTCAGTGTAAAGGTGGGAGAGGTAGTTCAGGCTCCTGAATGGTCTCTCTCCAGCACTGGCTTGGGTGAGCTATGTGAGGGCTGATATCTGGGCTCTGCCAAAGGAAGCTTTTAGTATGATGAATTAGGTTTTCCTAAACTGAAACAGTAATAACACGGGGTAAAGAATGTGTCATCGTAGGCATTCCTTGGTATTGTGTCTAGTGCATATAGTTTTACTTTCCAGGCATCAATTTTAGGGGAAAAAGTTAAGGGGTGAAAATTGGCTTGGTGAGAGCAGTTCAGGGAGAGACGTGTGCCATCCCTGTGAAAGCAAAACCTGATCTTCTCATGTATGCTTTCAAAATGTGCTAGCTGAATCTTGTTTGAAATTATTGGCTCAAATATTAGCCTGCCTCAAAATAAATAAGGATAGAAGGAGAGATGGGAATTTTTAACTGAGACAAAACATATGAGGAAAAAAAAAGGATGTAAGTTTCTTCAGAAAAAGCAATGGCTGACATTAGGAGGTCAAATACAACCTAAGGAGTGATTTATAGAACTTAGCACCAGCCTCAGTACTGTAGAGTCCAAAGAGGAAAACTCAACACTTGCCCTCAGATATTTTGGTCAGTTTTGTCAGTGGTCTCCAACTCAGCATTGGACATAGCTTTCTCCTGATTGGATTACTTTATTCCATGTTTCTTTCAGGTCAGGGTGCTGGTAGATGCCAAGAATATATTTTCATGATGTGCTAATAGATCCTGAGGAGCTCTAAGAGCATTTGCCACTGTGGGGGGGATGAAAGCAAAGTCATTTGGAAAGAGTTCGCCCTCCTCTGGACAATAGCCAGAGACAGGAGGAAAAATAAATACACTCTGTGCTGAGAGGACGTGGGTGGCTCTGCAGGTTGGCAGGGAAAAGCAAATGAAAACAGATGAATAAGAGAAGGTTTGCACAAAATATGCAAATGAATCTAAATAGGTAGTTTCATGCCCCCACTGTTTGTGTTGCTGCTTCAACACTACTGTGATTTAAAAAATGACTTGGGTTTCTTTTGTATTCCTTAGAGTTGTAGTGTTCATCTACAATTATTGGCTTTTGAAAACAATATTAGCATATGGGTTAGAAAATGGTCATGCTTAAGCATTCGTGGCATACTTCAGCTTTCACAGAATCACAGA
>VZZY01017067.1:223-14651 GCA_013400335.1 Eurystomus gularis | reverse complement strand
ATAAAATATGAATAACAAAAAATATATTGCAGTTCCAGTGAAAACAGGATTTCCCAAACTTTACCAGAAGGAAAATAATTTAAAAAAAAGGATATTTTTACATATATCTAAGTATATATATTCCCATTTACAATTACTCTGTACTCCTCTCCACTGCTTACTTATGTCAACTTCAATCATAATAACATGTTGAAGTTAACTTCAGTCAGGAACTATACAGCAGTTCAACAACTGGCAAAGGCAGCTACAAGGAGTTATTTTACTTCAGAATACTGTGGAGTAGTTCCAGCTATACATTTCCCCTCCAAACTGTAAATTAACTCACTGATAAATAAAAAAAAATGATGTTGATGTGTGGTGTCATGGGGCTTTAACAGAGAACTGAGAGGCCTTTTATATTCTAGCCCAGTGCTCCTACTTTCAATTAAAAATGAAAAGCTTGCTCAAACCAGGGAGATGATATTTCAACCAGGTTGCTCCACTTGAAGTTAGTTCCTGAGCATAGTCTCGGTTGCCTTAAAGCTTCAGGGCACCTTTCTTTGAGGATCATTGGTTGATTTACACAAAACCATTCATTGCTATAAATCAAAAATCCAAACCGTATGTTGATTTACTCTGGGCTGGTTTTTACAGGAACCAGACAGTTATTTTCAGGACAGGAATAATATCTGAAAAACGAATCCTTGCAAACTCTTGTTTATATCTGTAAATAAAGAGTAAAAGAGGTTAGAAAATTTACACTTTTTAAACAGGTTATAAGGAAAAATTCCCCTTCCCCTAAGTTTTTTTTCTTCTAACATTCAGGCAACAATTGAGAGATTAAGTTTACTCTGGGAGTTTTATGTAAGCATTTTAAAAAATAGGGAGAAAACTGTTTTTCCTGTAATTTGAGCAATGTTTTATTTACTCAGTATAAATATTCCCCTGAAATACAGAAAAGCACAGAGCAAGAGCAATTTGCTAGTGTATAAGAGCTGAAAGTGAAATCGACCATTAACAACAATGAATCCAACCATGAAGAAAAGTGATGGGGTGGTAGATATTTAGGGTAGGACTCATCTCACTTAATTTTATCTGTCTAGAAGTTAAGCATCAAATTTAAGCTGTGATTCCAGACTTTCCCTGTAGTCAATGGAGAAAAACAGTCACTGAAGGACAGTGATTGATCTCCCCCCACCTCAGATATCTTTTTGTTGATGAATTTGTTGTTCGAGAATTTTGTTGTTCATCTGGAAGTGATATCCTTTCTCTGCTGACTATAGAAGGTGTCTTGGTGCTCAACTTAAACTGCGTGCCTCACATTTAGATAGAAAAAATTTAGAGTTTTATTTGACATAGTGTTTAAAGTGGATCCCTTTTCCTTTATTTACAAGCATATCTAGCTCACTGGATCAGACACTGCATTAGATGTTATGGATGTGGCTTTTTGAGCTTCTCCAACACTCTTACATGTGCTGTTTAATGAGAATCATCTTATTAAAACTATATCCTTCAAGTGTCAAACACCCTTCACTTCTATTTTTTAATGCAAGATCTGGCTTTCTGTCGGATCCCATATTCCTTCTTTGTTAATAACTTGTTGATGAACATACATAGTTCTAGCTGTTATCAAAACGTATCTTAGAAAGAAAGAAAATTTCGTCTCCAACTTCTGACTTTTATGATATCAAGTGTAGGACTGTCTGCTACAAAATACTGAGAGTGAAATGGAGACAATACGAGTGTATAGAATTAGAGAAAATAAGAGTACAGAAGAGTGCTCCCTTTATATTAGATATGATAAAGTGAATGTCTATCTCTCATTAAGTCCAGAGCGATCTTAGACAGGCTGCATGGATGGCCCAGGGCCAACTGTATGAAATTCGACACGGCCAAGTACTGTGTCTTGGACTTGGGCCAAAACAACCCTATGCAATGCTACAACTAAACCGCACAATACCTCTCACATGTGATGTAGCCCAAGAAAACGAGCCACACTTTAGCAGGTTTCAAGACACATGCAACTTGATAGCATCAGGTTGACCACCCATGGTTTAAAGCAGTAGCAAGGCAAGCCATGCTTGTCAGGCAGGTGAATTTATTTCCTAATTCCACCTAAAGTTCACAGAATAGTATCTCAGAACAAAATAACTCGGTGTTCTTCATGGTTTGTCCAGTAATCACTCATAGCCAGCATCTGAATTTCTAAGCATCCGATGATATGGTGGGATGCAAGTGTCCTTCCTTCCTAACAGAATTGCTTAAATGTACAACTGCAGACCTCCCCACTTAGATAATGTGTGACGCTTCCATAAGCAGCCTGCACTGATATTCTTCTGGTCCCTTTTGTGTCACCAACATTGCATGCTCTCTGGTAAAAATTTTGTGTTCTAGTGTTACACAGGAACTGCTGCAGAAATCTGTTAAGGTTTTCTGACTTGTCAGGTTGCTTAACAAACCCAGGACTCTTGATCACACTTTGTATCCTCTCTTCTTGTTTCCAGAACTATCTAAACTATTTCACATGGGAAGTAAGGAAAGGTGTTGGCACAGGTATGTCTTTTTCTTGGGATTCTTTGTGAATACTTTAGACAACTTAGAGCAATGTTCCTGTATTCCCTACGCTGGATGTAGACATGTAGGCAGCTACGCTATTACCGACTTTATACAAAGAAGGTCTTGAAAGAGTGGGGACTATGGAAATTGTTTGCTTTTATGTGTACATGTTCTTGGCTATTCTCCCCATATACTATTTCTGCACAGAAGTATATGGTATAGCCCTACTTTCCTTAGGCTTTCCACATCTCACTGTGTCCAGAAGGAGTGTCTAGGATACAAAGACTGATCCTGAGAGGTACAGAGCAAACCTTGCCAGTATGAGAATCCCTCACCTTCTAGCAACTTGCTCTCATCAAACCAACGTACAGGTATGAGTCTGGAAAGCTGTAAGGAACCAGAACAGCCAGGAAATTAAAACTGATCACCAAGCTATAGCCCAGGAATGGCACCAGCCACTGGGTCTTTTTCTTGTCTGAGACTTATAAACAGAGACGGAAAATAGTCAAAATAGTGTATTCTGAAATTTGAAATAATGAAGTTATCACAAGGTTTCTGCAGCCTCCAGGAAAAGTTGTTTATATTTAAGAGCTTACTTCAAACCAGGACAGAGCTAAGCTCTTAACCTCTCAGGCGAACCTTTCCTCTAACCCTCTAGAGCCCCCAAAGAAACATAGATGGACCTTTCAATTCCCTCAGATCAGACTTGCCTTTGCTTTTGTGTTATTTGTTAAGATGAATAGGGCTCCCTTGCAATGCTGCGGCAGTGGTGAAGCAGCACATTTGTCAAACAGCAGATCTTGAGCTCCAAGCCTATCTGGAGAGACAACAACAATTGTAGCTGTTGTTTAACTTACCTATTATGGTAGTGCCTAAATGGCTCAACCAGCCTGGGACTCTACCAAGGTCAGCATTGTATAGACTAAAGCACAAATAATAGTCCAACACACATACAATCTGTAACACTAAAGTAAATCAGGAGGATAAGAAATTATGACTTATGAGGTAGCATTAAACTGTGTGATATCCAACTGAGTGACTTATCATGAAACCTTGGCCCTGCTAAATACACTAGGGGAATAAACACTGCACCCATGAAGTCTGGAAAATAACTTTCCACTTAATGATTCTGGCATCCAAACAAACTACATAAGGTCATCTAACATCACCAGCATTAATGATGAAATCTCCCACAGCAACTGCAATTCTCCAGTCATCATACAAATGCACTGCAAACTTTTTGTTGTGAGTCTACCGTGCTTTACACAACAGGGTGCTGCTGTGCACAGGGACAGCTGACAACAGTAATATTGGCAATTAGTTTTTCTGTAGTGGCTGAAATAATTTCCTTATCTTATGTAAGATCATAAGCATGTTACTCTTGCAAGGGTGGAAGGAGGAGATAACACAGACATTGTTTTAGGACATGCAATTTTAAATTATGGATGAAATATCCTGCTTGATTCAGCTGACATTCAGCCAAAATCCATGAGCTCACATTCTTCTATAATAACTATATTTACCACGACTAGAATGGAATTCAAATCATTCAGTGCATAGCCCTAATAATAAACCTATATGACCAGGGGCTGCTTCTTCAACATTATTTCCACCTAATTTATAATCAAGATGTTCAATTAATAATTTCAGCATTTTACGCAGTGTTAAGTCAGCTGAAAAGCATGTGATTTTTTTCCATTTTTCATTTTTCACAGTGCTGAGGAATGCATAATAACCCAACAGAACAAGGATGCCAGGAAAGCAACAATTATTAACAGACTAATGGGAAAAAGAAAAGGTTCAAAAAGAAGAGCTGGAAAGTTGATTGAGTCTCACAGAAAATGTAAATGCACTAAATGGTTCTATAATAAAAGGCAGCAAAGTCTACAATGCATTTCCACGGGTATTAGAGCTTCCTTGTGAATGACAGGTGAGATGAGAATTTTCTTGGTGAAGCAGCACTGTGCCACACACACGCTTCTTTCACATTCATCAGCTTTGCACCAGTGTGGCTGCACCAATGCCAAAGTAGTTGCATAGCATGCCCGGATGTGAGGGAGAACATCATGGCAAACCAGTCCTACTTTGATGGGAGCAGTGTTTCCTTTTGACTGCTACAGATTTGCTTACTGAATAGGTATTGTGCTGATTGAAATATCTCCAAGTTAGACAGACCTGTCTTGTAGATTGACTCCTTGATGAGTTCATAATCAGGTTATGAAGTCATTGAAGGTTACAGAGAAGAGAAACATTGAGATCTATAGCTTGTGCCATGTACAGTTTTCATTTACCTAGGTCCGTTGACCTATTCCAATCTCTAAATGGTCAAATCTATGAAATATACTGATTGCTTCACTCAGAATAACCAAATTCAGTTCTCTCTGTCCATAATCCCTGGCACTCAGTGTTATTCTTGTCAGAAAGGCCAAAGACTGAACAGATACAAAACTAACTGTGTATCACTGTTATACGATTTTTGTCAGCAGAAAGAGTACACATTATCATGAAGAATGTTACTCAGATACCTAATGTTACTGTTTCATGCACCGTACAGCTAACACTAGAAGACTCCTCTTGAGTCTCTCATCAACATTAACAAATACTACGGAGGAATCTTATGGGAAATATTTTAGCCAGATATTTATGGCTGGATCAGGTTTCTTAAATTCTTCTACTCAATGACCTGAGAACCTTGTTCAGTTTGCAGTGGCTAGGAGGGAAAAAAAAAGAGAAGTAGTCTGAAGAATTTGAAAAATAAATGTAATATATTCTTCTGTATGGCTTAAATTCATCACTGGTGGTTTACTTGGAAAACACTTCATTTGTGTTTAAGGATTTTTAGTTAAGGCTTTGCTGTTTTCCCTAACTGCGCAGGATTTCACTATTCAGTATCATCAATGCAGTGTTTTTTAACACATTTTCTTTTGCTGATTGCAAAGTGTCTCACTAAACAGTATCTGTAACAACTAAATGCTTTGCCATTGCAAAGACCTCTCCTAAATTCATATAATTTAAATGCTGTTTCACTCCTTTGTTTTCTGTGTAATGTCAGATTATTTACTCTCCAATATCTTAGTATGAATACATACGGTATAGAATTAGAATCTCTTGATTTATTTTTTTTTTTTAGTTAGTCACTCCTGTGAGTTGAGTAAGATAATTAAATGGTCACTGCAGGCTTCTAAACATGTGTAAGCAATATTTTTATATCCCTGCAAGGGACTTAAAAGCTAAATAAATAATAGTGAGGGAATGAGTGGAACTCCTACAGATACAAATCTTGGTTGCTTCACACTGCCCATTTGAATATTTTATATCTATTTTACATTGACATTTTTATAAAATCTTAGAAGACTTCCTCTTGAAATAATTTTCATGCTTGAGACATGCTTCCCTTCTTAGGTCATGTCAGGTGGAGCAAAGGCCTACTAATGGCTGACTGAAAATGTTTATTCTGTTAATGATAAAACAATCAGTTTTGTCTTTTTCTCTGCATTTCCTAGCATCTATATCCAACATACTTCATTTTGTGAAGCAGAATTCAGTCCAGTTTATCACCAAAAGTGCATGCTATTCTCTTTCTTGGAGACCTCACTTCTGTCTAGTTTACTCTAAACTCTGAGTCACGGGGACAGGAAAAATATTGCTCATCCTTTATGTACAGAAAATCCAGCCTGGAGACCCAGAGATATATTCTACCAATGTTTATGACAAGACAGTCTTGAAGATCGATAGTGGTGGGTCTACTCCAAGGGTCATTGCTCTTTAGATCCTGAGATCCAAACATGTGAGATTGGCATTCTGTATCACATCATAGGTTGTCCCCACATTGCCTTTGGGTTCTTTTAATTTCTGCCACATCATGATGGTGTCCCTCCTTTACTCAGTCTGCTACTAGCACACAGAGCAGCCATGACTGACTTGTCATGTTCCAGAATGAGAGATGCATATTGATGTCATCCTGAAAATATACTCAAGACAGATCCTGCAGCCTGATTGGGATAAAGAGTGTGAAATTCTTGCACTCAGCTCATTAATTTTATACACTGAGAGCAGAGAAGAGCAATAAGCAGATCCAGATTTATTTTGCATGTCCTGACTCACTTCATAGCAGGGAATTCAGGGCTGTTAACAAGAGGATCTACCTGACACCTGCTGTGTTTTGCTGACTGGTGGCTGTCTTCTCTCAGTTATTAAGTCACTCAGAGACTTTAAAGACATAGGCTGATATTAATTGCTAAGTGGGTAAAGAACACATGGTTCACACTGCTGTAGGAGGCACTATGTAACAAGTGAGAAGGTCGTTACAGAGCTTCAGTTATCTCACCAGATTTCTTCACCACATCGTCCTCCAAAGTACAGACTCCTGTAAAGCACTTCTACTTACAAGCAAAAAGTGTAACACTGCTTCTGCTGGCCTATGGACCTAGACAGCCTAAATGAGGTGTTTTTTTTTTCTTTTTTATTTTTTTTTCTCCTTTTGGGTGGCTATCAGAGGTGATTAGGTCCAGTCAAAAGCTTCTTGCCACTCCGTAAACTCAACCAGACTGAGGATGAGCTAGCTATTTCACTAGGAAGCAAAAACTTCAAGTCAGATTTTACTCACTTAGAAGGATTTAAGATTTCTGAATATTGTTCTGGCATTTGGGTCACAATGAATTTCACTGTGTTTATGGAACTTCACACTTCATTAATTATGTCTGGCTTCGGCAAGTGACTTGGTCTCAAACTTTAAAGACAGAACGTTTTCTTAAAAAGGAGAGCATTTCCCTGCCCGTACTTTTTATTTTCTTCTCTCACACATCTGTACTAAATTAGGGTGAGGAGGAGTTTCAGGCAACACAACAATGTTGAAATTCTGATGTTGACAGTGTTTGTAAACATTCTGGGGATTGGTAAGTCTTGATGTGAAGTAGTTCGATAACGAAAAGGAAAAAGAAGTTTTAAAAGAATGAATGTATAAAACCAGAGACAAGAAGTACTCATGCTAATGATAACTTTTCTATCCCTGGGAATTCCAGAGATTCACATATTCTGATTCAACATTTGGCACCAGGTTTACAAAAATGATTATTTCCCTGGATAAATCAAACCCTGAGCAATGCCAAGACAAGTACCCCTTGCATCTTGTCCTGAGGACTAATCTCACTCCCAGGACTGCAAAACTTCCATGCATTTTAATGAGGAATGAGTAACAGCCAGCATGTTGAAGGAGGGAAATTTTGTAACTTGTAACTTTATAGGATACTTTAATTTTTTTTTTTGTCTCATTGTCAACTCACCACTTCCTACTCATGTCAGTGTTTATCATAAAAATTCAAGCACTTTCTTCTTTTAGCAAGAACACAAACATATGTCTATAGGTTTATTAGACTCTCATTAGACTGTCTTCCCATTCCCACTCATCTAGAAAGGGGGAGAATTACTACAATAATGGCCAAAACCAGCTTTATCCTGCCACAGGAAGAGGGCATCATACTGGCCAGGAGCTTGATATTTCCTCAGTGAAATTGTCTCAGCAAGGAAGACAATCTTCTGCAGTAAAAGGACTATTTTAATGGGCCTATTTTATAGATAGATTTGAGAAGAAAATATTCCCAGTTCCTTGCTTCCTGTAGATCGATTTAGAAGCTTCATGAAGCTTTTCATCCTTCAAGCTTCCTAAAGCTGCCCTTGATTTCTTTTTAATAAGATGCATAGGGAATGTCCTACCACCCTAGAACATTATACTGAGACTACTAGGATCTAGGGGAGGGAAATGCAGAGGTTAATTTTCAGCTGCTGTCATGAGTGGCATTAAACATCAAAAGTGCTTTAAATTAACTTCTTCCTCAGAAGAAATATTTAACAATTGCTGATGTGATGTGTGCCTTGACATTTTGAAGGATTATTCAAAATCTTTTTGTGTTTAGGATAATGACTTTCAAAGCACTTACCATCCTGTGCCAGTCAAATGTAGCACTTTTGATTCATCACCACAAAGGTGTTAATAATTAAATGTGTTAAGATAATGGTAAGGTTGTGTCGCAAGCTGCAAAAAACTTGAGCTGATGTTTCACCATATCCCAAACTCACCTTGATGTTACCTGTTATTATTCCATTGCAAATAGTATCACATACATACACCCTTTTTCACTTCTATGTACATTTCTTTTCAGTGAACTTGTTACATAGGATCTCATAAGACTATGTCACTTGGGTCTAAACTCTCCTAGTTCACGGCTTTATTTCATGTAAGCATGCAGGGAGTGAGATGTCTAATATTCTAGATGTGGCACTTTAACAAAAACTAGCTGCATGTACTCAACTTCTTCATTAATTGTTTATTTATTATCTACTCTGTCAACTACATTATGGTGAGAGCAGCCCTCACTAAGTTGAATTGTCTCATTGACACAACCCAAGCCTGCACATTTGAGAAAAACAGTTTTACTGTTATTTTTCTTCTAGTTAGACCCCATTCACCAAACTCAGGGTGTGACAATGCTGTGCATAGGACCACTGTATGGCAAGGGATAGTCTTTGCTTCTCCAGCACTTTCTATTTGAAAAGAGAGATAGGTGGGAAAAGGGAGAAAACTAACAGTGTTTGCCACTTTATAGCATTAAATAATGACTTTTTGATTAACTGAGAAGTGAACTGAGGCTTCTTTGGTCAGCATTTCAAAGCAGGGGTTGGGGGGAATCTGTTCTTCCCCTGCCTTGGGCTTTGACAAGTTGATTTTTGCAGCCATGTCACAAGATGCAGGAGGCAGCCCACAGTAGCCATGCTTCAAAAACATGTTTGTGATGCTGACATGTTGGTGGGGACCTGAATCAGAACAAGTCTCTTGCTCCAAAAGAGCTCAGAATCACTACCTTTCTGATAGAGTTGCAAATACCCATCATTCAGAAGCTTTAGGAGGAAAGGGATTGATCCAGGATAGGTGACAGTGAGGAATATTATTAGGACTTGACTTTCTTTCAGGTTTTATTTTCTAGTTTGAGGGTAGAGAGATGATGGTGTCAAGTGAATCATTCTGAATTCCCCATAGAGTCAAATTAGGCTCAGAGTATTTAATTTGAAGGATGGGTTAACCTCAAGTGAAGTGAAGCTGAAAAGGCTACCACTAGAGTATTACTGACAGAGATGAAACTCAGACGTGTCAGAAATCTCCAATATTTTTCTGCTACAAATGGAAAGATTGATATCGGTTTATATACAAACAAACCTGAAAGAAAAAGTAAGCCGGTCTTTTAAATCACAACTTTAAAAGTTCCAAAGATGAAAAAAAAAATGTTGCTCCTTTTTAAAACATAACAAGTGTGCAAATGAGCATATCTCTAACTGTCCTTTTGTGCATAAAAGGCAAATGGTAGATTAACAAAAGCTGGCTTTTGCCAAACCCAAGAATGCTTGGATCTGGCCTGGATATTCAGTCTTCCACTTGCTTGAATACGTTTAGAAGCACCAGTAAGTAAATTTACCAAAAAAAAACCCCAAAACAAAAGACCAAACCCCCGAACCAACAAAAGTAAAAAAAATGGGAAGCTTCAATAAGTATCTAACAAAGAAAGCTGAAAAAGAAATTATTTTGAAAGGATTTGTAAGTATTGAATGATTGATCAATAGTGCACTGAAATACTCTTGAACCTTGTACCTTTCATTTGTTCATGGGCTACTAGACACAGGCGTCAGGATAAAGGCATCCTATGCTAGCCAGTCTGGCTGAATTGATGCACTGGCACTAGGACATGCTCTTCTCTGTTTTCCTGGCTTTCTGAAGGTTTTATTTCAACAACAGGATGCCCGTCCCATGCTCAGCTCTGGAAACAATGATGTGAGTGCAATAAGCCCATGGGAAGTGCTCATTCATGAAGATACTCTAGTTTGGTCTGTTGTGTGACAGCCTATGTAAATGCAGGCACTTTCTCAAATTTATAATAAAGTCTTATGCTGAGATACAGAATTGAGTATCGCATTGTTATGACTTCTGCTGTTTTACCAGTTGCATTCAAGAAATTTATACTGAGCAAATGTGCTCTTCACCTCTAGGACATCGGCTTCAAATTCAGGCTAGTCAATAAGAACAGCAATGCTGAAGCCATATCATGGGACCCCATAATCATAGAATCATAGAAAGTTTGGGGTTGGAAGGGACCTCTGGAGATCATCAAGTCCAACTTCCCTGCCAAGCACGACCATAGAATCTAGGGCAGGTTACACAGAAATGCATCCAGACGGGTCTTGAAAGTCTCCAGAGAAGGAGATTCCACAACCTCTCTGGGGAGCCCGTTCCAGTGCTCTGTAACCCTCACAGTAAAGAACTTCCTCCTCATGTTGAGGTGGAACTTCCTGCACTCTAGCTTGCATCCATTGCCCCTTGTCCTGTTGCAGGGCACAAGTGAAAAGAGATTGCCCATTTCTTCCTGACGCCCAGCCCCCATATATTTATACACATTAATTAGATCCCCTCTCAGTCTTGTCTTCTCCAGACTAAAAAGCCCCAGATCGCTCAACCTTTCCTCAGAAGATGTCCTGAAATACCTCAGTTCTATTGTCTTCACTACTTCCAAGATCAGGTGTTCCAATACACCTTTTAACAGTATCAGTGAAGAATCCAGGGGCTACATACATTGGGTCCTGTCATATCAAGGGAAAAATAATCCATTGATGCCAGGAGAGCAGATATGCCCCCCTGCCTCTCCGCTCCAGGGTAGCATCTTACAACTTTCAATATAGGTTTATAGACAGAATTTATTGTATGTATTTTCATATTCCTCCTCTTCCCATACCTTCTGTCTTACCCCCTTCATTTGACTTACTAGAACCTCCCAAACAGCTGTGTTAATTTGGAAAGAGAAGAACAGCTGATGAATTTGAAGTCATATGTTCAGTTCAAACTGCTGCAGGTTGCTGGGAAAAGTCACCTGGCTGTTCTCAGGGCTCATCAGTCCCTCAAGGAAGTCTCCAAACCAGAAAAATACGAATGTAGAAATAATAAAAGAGAGCTCTGTTTTCCCCATTGTGTCTCCTGCTTTGTTTTAATTTCTATGTTTGTGGAGAAATAAAAACTTTTAAATAAAAATATTATTCAAAATATTTTGCTGATGTCTACTCTAATGACAAAACAGTGTTTAGCCCTTTTTAAAGGGCAACTTTATCTTTGTTAGGATATTTATTATAAATTACTGATTTTTCTCCAGTATTTTTTACTTTAAGTTTGTCCTCTCTTTCAGGAAATAGAAGTAGATATTTTTCCTTTGTTTTTGCTGCTCCCTGGAATGTCATCACAGCGTATGATCACGTTTCCCTAGAGGTTTTTTTGGTTGTGGTACATATGGGCTAAATATTCAATGGATGAATATTAGGTGCACATTTAAGCGCAGTGAACTAAAATTAGTGATAAAAGCAATTGCATCAAATTTACCTATCCTTTGAGAAAAAGATTTTGCATTTGCAGTTAAACATTTGCCCTAGCTTTTGCCTTTTTGCTCATTGCATCGTAACTTTTACTATTTTGATAAAGTTTACACTATGCTTAGACTGTTCTTTGTAGTCAGCTGAGCAGAAATCACAATTGAATAAAACAAGCAAGACACAAGTTAAAGTATATTTATGCTTTACTGATTCTGAATGTCAAAGTCAATGAATACTTTATTCTTCTTTCCATTTTTCTCCCCAGATATTTCTCAGTTCCTCAGGTGTTTGGGGCCAGCTACTCTGCATCTAATTCCCTCCTCTCAGTAGAGCTATAGTAGTTTATTGTTTTGTATGGAATCTAGAATAATTATTGTTAAGTTATTTGAGTTTGTGAGGGGAGTAGAATTTTTTTAAAAAGGCCTGAAAACATAGGAAATTATATTTAGGTTCCTGGGTCTCAGTGATTAAGATTTGGATATGAAAGATTAGAGGATAAGAAACAGATTTCTAAACCAAATCAACACTTCAGTTTCACTCTAGGCACAGTTTTGAAACATGATTTTCCCGGGCAATACTTAAACCTTATTTTACATATATGCACTTAGAATGTAAAACATTTCCCATAGTTTTATATATCTAAAAATGAAGAATCTAATCCAGGAAAAAGATAATAATCTAAAATATACAAATTATTCTCTATAACTTCCCCCTGAATTTAGAGTCTTATACAAATAACATTGTAAAGTTGGTAGCAACTTCTGGATAGCTAAAATAAGTTGAAATTCATTTCAGTGTAGGTATCTAGAAGTTCATAACTTTTCACAAAAAATAATACTTAAAGTTACTTAAATGTTTTGCACTTACTCTACAGGTGCATCATGGTTATGGTTGGATTGAATACCCTGGGGCCTTTCTCTGTCTCTAGATGTTTGGGATTCAACAACCAGTTGCTCTTTCACCTGAAAGTTTTTCAGTGTTCAAGGATGATGATTTAGTAAGTCTAATATGTACTGGCAAAAGGAGTTCACCCCTCAGGCTCTGCAACCACATTTATTTTTGTCTAGAAATATGGAGAAGCAGCTTCTTCTTGTATTACACTGGTCAGAGTTCTCATCTGAAATAGAGGAGGTCAGTGTTCAGTTCTTTTCCTTCTGGCAATGATAATCCATATGTAGATGGGTGTCCAAGACCATGGAGAGGTAATCAATAATGAATCCCACACCGCAGTCCAGTGATGTGGGTGGTCCTCAAGGAGAGAAAAGATCTGCCCTAGAAAAGTAAGACCATATAACGGCTGGACAACAGAAGACAAAACAGCATTGCACGAAGGAACAACCTTGGTCAATCTCATCATGAGAGTACTAGCCTATACTACTCAGCTAATGCTGAGATATTGTTATTTATGCAAAGGTGGAAATGACCTTTTGGCCTTTGTATGTTGATAGTCTGTACTTAATGAGCATGAAAGGCAGTCTTTGAAGTAAACTGTCCAAAGTGATTTAAAGAGGCAATACACCTAGAACAAATGCATGAAGGGTCTATATGGTTAAATCCATTGCAATCAGGCATAAGAAAAATCCTCCTGCCCTATCTATGAATCAGGCTGTCATGACTACATACTGCACAACTCAGAATTTAAGGACATTTCACAAAAATTTCAAAATCCTGGTAACCTTCTGTATCTTAAGCTATATCTCCCAGTTCTAGCTTATCTTTAAATAAAAAACCCAAATAATTCTGCTACCACTGGGGTAATTTCAGATTAGTCTTGAGGCAATATAGAACTTCCTATGTTCACTTATGAAGCAGGTATTTTTATTTCTTTCTTTTCTTCACTGTCAGACTCACAGACCCATTCAGTATGAGATCAGGTCATATACGAAAGAGGAAAAACAAGTTCCTTTAGCATGTTTCCAATTTACCTTGCCTGCAAACCTCCAGGTGAAAAACCAGTGTAATGGAAAAGCAGCAGTTAATATGCTGTGACCCTGTCTTTTGCATTGACATTGTTGTATTTCTTTGTTCACTCATTGTCTGTAGATGGGTGTAAATTATCTCTTCTCTCACACAATTTTGCAACTCTTGTGGGAAGGGTAGACTTTTAGTTTGTGTTTTTGCAGCATACATCACAAAAAGAACCTGGGGAAGGATCAGGGTTCCTCTGTGATGAAGAATTAATATAATTCTGTAATATTACTATTAATAACTAGAGGGGTAGCTTTGGGATGAACTGTTCAGTAACAGACCATAATTTCTGTTTGGAGTATGAAAGGTCTTTAAAAAATAGGGAGAGATTAAGCAACTAAAATAGCCTGCTTATCCTTCTTCCAAAAATATGTTATGTTTTCAGAATTAAAGAGACTGTTTGGGATTAACTCAGAAGCCTAAAGCAAAGATGTGTGGAGGTAAATTTAACACAGAGGTGATATGTTCAGTCTCTGGAGAAAGAGATAGAAATGATGGTTGTCATTTTCACCTTATCTCCTTTGAC
>VZZY01017064.1:0-13464 GCA_013400335.1 Eurystomus gularis | reverse complement strand
TGGCTTTCTGGGCTGCACTTGTATGTTTTTGCCTCAACAATGACATGTAACAATGTCTCTGAATACTTAAGGCCACTGAAATGACTGTAGATGAGTGACACAAGCATTCATCTTTCAAACACTCTCCAGCATCATCTGCTTTGTTTGCCATATATTTAGCAGCTGTCATTTGCATGATAACCTATTAAAACAAGTGAACACTGAATGGGTTAAAATCCATCCTTGGAACTGGAACGACAATGGCCAGGGATTTAGTGCTTCTGGGATTAACAGCTAAGATTGTCTGTCTGTCTTCCTGGCAAACTGAACTCACAGGCTGCTGTAGCATTTCATCAAACCGAGCCAGTTGCAGAGCATCAGGGATACAACCCCCATTTTCTGTGCTCCCACCAACCAACCAGCAAGAAGGCCATTGCAAGTAACAGCTACATGATTCTTAGGCAGCTGCACTTTGCTACGATCCCGTTTCATCTCTACAGCCAAAGATACTTTCCAAGATATAAAGATTTGTGTGTCTGTAGGATATATAGTAGGGTGGGGTGTTTTTCATAAATATATAAATGTTTTTGTTTTCAGAAAGACATAGGTAGTTCCTAAATTTACAAGTCCTCATTAAAAAGTCATTTTCCTGGCAAGCTACAAATTTATTTTAATAACCTCTCCTATATTCAGAGCAAGATTCAAACGAAGATACAAGATTCTAAAAGTAGTTGTCTAAAATGATCCCATTTATTCCCTTCTATGCACTCAAATAACTGCTTTAATTTTATAAAGTACTAAATACCTATCAGCTCAAATGAAGCAAATAGCATCAGCTTGGTTGCTAAAACGCCAGTAAGTGTTTTGAAAGAGATCTCTTTGGAGGTGTCTGACTATAAGCTTAGAAGTCTGTCTCCAAACACATATTTTTCAGCTCAGCCAGTCCATACTTTTGTAAGAGACAACTATGGATGTATTGGCTGAATATGCAGTTAAATGAGAACACTGTATGCTTAGCAAAAAAAAAGAGTTTTAAATTTTAAGCTCTCAGTTTGACGCATGCTGACTGCTATATGAGACTAAGAGTATTTATATATGACTGCTATATGAGCCTGAAATTATAAGTGTATATATATATATGACTGTTACATGAGACTGTTATATAATGTATGGCTGTTGTATGAGACTTACATGAGATTGTTACATGAGATTGAATTAGGCAGTTACTAGCTCCAATAAAATTGCAAGGACCCTAGTATACCAACAAAACCAATTATCACATAAAAGTATCTGTTTTCTTTCCAGAGACTTGCTCAGCAGTTACACTTTTAAATAACTTCCTTTTCCTCCTCAGTGATTAAAAAGCATTGCTAAACATATAAAACATACCTTTTAGCTATAGTTATTTGTACATAAAACAAACCTCATTCCTGACTCACCCAATAATTTCTGTCCCTTGGAAATACTACAACAACATATATATGTGTCATATCCTTAACTCTCTCCAGAGATCTTGGCAAGGACTTGAACTTCAACAAACCAATAGGTTCTTCATGCTGAGGTTTGATAGTAGGGCCTCATGAACATTAAATGAGTATTTTTATTGTAATGCAAATAAGGAGTATAGTTAAAGTTGCTATGGGAACCCTGGCTCTAATTTTTTCTGAGTTTGGAGGAATTAAAATGGTGGCACCTGAAAAATGGGGGAAAGGGTATGTCCAAAAAGAAGGAAAAAATGTGGGAACAAGCTGTAATTCCAGTAGCCTGGGGACAATTATTTAAAATGGTTAGACAAGATGAGTGAAATCTCTGGAGAACATAAAACTCACCTTATTCGGCCAGTGCATAAATATGAATGTGGTGTTACAGTGCTTCCTTAATGATTCCTTAGAGGAAGGTTGTCATGCCATTACAGCCCTTCAGAGACATCTGGATCCTGCCCAGTTTCTGCCATGTAAGAAAGGACATTGCAAAAGATCAAGACCACCAAAGCATGTTCTGGTTACTTTCCTCTTCTGCAGAGGAAAACAGATCTGCTTGAGGTGGAACTACAATAAAGATGTTTCTGATGGAGCTGTACAGCTGGAGTGACTTCTCTAGCATCCAACAGGGTTGCGAAGTTCCATAGGCTCTATCTTTTGTTGCAGTCCTGCTACAATTTTCTTCCTGTGCATATTGTTTAGTAGGTAAGGGTTTGAGACATGAGTATGTATCATTTGTAAAAGTCCTTTATCCACTTCAACCACAGTTTGAAAAGTTTTTATTTTAAAAAATATTGCTTCTAGGCTGCATATGTGCAAGATCCATCTTTCCCCTTCCACCAGCCTTTGGCACCTCCAGCTCCACCTGCTTGGTTTGAAATTACAAAGGAAGGCTTAAAGTCTTTTCAGACGATGAGAGTAAGACTGTGTATCAGAAGCACTCACCTTTGGAAGCCTTCATCACTTGGGTTTTGAGAAAGACAACAAAACATGCTTTATTGACCAAAAGCCCCACATAGCCTAGTCCAAGGAAATATGGGCCAAGAAAATGTCATGAATATGATCACACCCAAGCTGAGACCTAGGTGAGATACATCCAGCCACTCCTTTAGGTAAGGTGTGACACAGCTCTTTCAATGTCAGTGTTTCCTTGAAGCCACAGCTCCTGGAGGCCTTTGGTCTACAGGACTCTCACTTTTAAAAGTAGGTTTCTAGTTCTTAGATTTGTGGGGGAAAACTTAAAGACATAACCCAATTCAATGATGCACCTTCAGAAAACAAGTACATGTCTTTTGGTTTTAATTCTGATTTTAAGTATACAGTGGTCGCTTGTTATGGGTCTCCATGGTATAAACCCCAATCCCAGTCAGCCCAGCAGCAAGTGAGTAGCTGTAAATGAATAAATGGACATTCAAACTAGGTGGTCAAAGGTGGACAAGCAAGAATTTTACCTGCTTTCCCCTTGTGCCACTAGCTTTGTAGGCCTGACAGTGGGACTGCTGGATAAGGAAAGGCTGCATGATCTGACAGACAATTGCTCAACATTTGAGGTAGAAATAGCTCTCATATCATAAAAATGTTGCAGTGCAAGGGCTATAGAAACAGCACTGTAGACAATACAGTTATTTTAAAACTCCGTATTTAAAGGTTTTATAATTGTAGTACTGTTTGCATTACATCAGATTTGAATTTACTTTCTCCATTGCTTTTAGCCACAAAATTTACTTCATCTCTTTCAGTGAATTTTTCCATTAAAGGCATAAACAAGGAGAAAAAATAGTTTTGCACAGGTTTATACAAATTCCTGTCACGTATGCTGAATTCAGCAACAATAAATATTTTTCCCTTAAAAAAAAAAAAAGGTTTTAAGGGAAATGTGTATCAAAATTCCCACATGAAATTTTGAAACACAGTTTCCCTCACTGAACTGCAGGACTCTCATTCATAGCCTCCCCTATGGTAATAAGAATAGTTTGCCTGCAGTTAATCATAAACTGCACCAACAAAAAGTGTGCATGTACATGGTGTCTGCTTCTTTCCAGACCTAGGAACTTTTATGCAAAACACATTCTCCATCAAAATTGGAGAAAGAAGTCTTTTCCCTGTGAAGCTGGCAACTTGGGTAAAGGAAATCTCCTGAGCCAAGGAGTTCTGCATTTTTCATCATTACCCTTCATTCTTTAGAATAAACCCAAAAAAAACCACAGCATAACAACATGCTATCAGGACTTAACAGTCAGAACCACACAGCCTTTCCCCTTCTCCTTCCTTTCATGCCTTGTCCTTACCCATACCCTCCATCTTCTCCAGCACCAACAGGTCTTCCTGAAGGCTTGCTGACTTCTCAGATACCTGTATGCCATCCACTGGGTTGCTCACCCTGTGTTGAACATTTTGTTAGGAAATAGAAACTTCCTTCTTCATGGCTAACTCCCCACTGGACAACTCTACATGGATCTATCATGGGAGGCAGAGTGGGGACTGTTTGCAAACTCATTCCTGCTGTGCCTTGCTTTTTTCTCTCTCCTTTTTTTAGGGGGATTGTTGCTGCTTTTTAAATTGAGCGACTTATAGGCATCATGTAGCACCACCCCAGCATCTACCTCAGCCCCAGGCAACCAGGGATTTGGGGAGCCAGTAGTCCCCACTGCCATAGTGCTTCTTCCCCACCTGTACAACACATATGGCAGTGCCAGCACTGGAGCGGCTGCGGGGGCTAGACAGGTGGCAGGAAGCAGTGGGGTAGCCACCTGCTCCTCAGCTTCCCAAGCAAAACCCTCCTGTATTTCTCCCCACTGGGTATAGGACAGTTCAGCTCCATGCATTGGGTTGGCTACTATGAGTTGTCCTAGAAACTCCCCATAACAAGAAAAAAATAGCCACCCAAAGACAACAAAATGGCAGGCCCTCCCTCCAGGCAGTGCTCAGGTGGTCAGCTTCCCCCCCTGAACCCAGACCTGCAACTGGAGCTGCTGCCCCAACTGCTTCTCCCCATCTGCCCTGCTACTCACATTTCTGCCTGCGCAACTCCTCCCCCAGATGTAATGCAGGCACGGCAAGAACAAACTCACGGGCAGTCTTCTGTCTGCCTCCCATGAGAGACCGCTCACTGTCAGGCATTTGGGGCTCCCCATGGCCCAGCACAGAGCCCCTGCAGATGTTCAAGGGCTTTGCAGATCTCCCTGTGTGACAGGGAGGACCAGTGCTGCACTTCACACCTGGGAGGACTGATGGAATCCCCTGACCCCTATAGAGTTGCCCCAGCATAGAGTTGGCCATAAAGAGATGTCCCATGGAAAGCTGACCATGGAGAATTGGCCATAGAGAGTTGTCCTAGACCTTGGGTAAGCTGTAACTCTACCCAAGGTGCTGTTCCTGCTATCCAACCCATGTGCCCAAGGAAAGTTGGAATTACTGTTGGAATTACTAAGAGGTCACGTGGGTAAAGGAGCAATGATTTGTTAGTTCAGCTGCAGCCTTACTGCTGATGTCTCCCAGTAGAAATTCTTATCTGATTAGCTGCCCTTTAACTTCTCCTTTGTCATTACTGCTACAAAACATAGGTCTGACTGACACATTTCACTGACTATCCTTGTTTGTGATTACTTTTGCTCAGATATCTTACTATTCCTGTTGTGAAACTGAGTTTCATTTTGTTACATTCTGGAAGTACCATCTAATCTCTGATTTCACTGCTGTAGCATTTTGAAACCATGGCAGTCCTCTTCAGCAGTGTTTGACTTACTACTGTCTGGGAATTTTATTATCATGTTATTTACACCTATTCTTGTTTGAGATTATTGGAATAATCAGAACATGTGGAATAACTGGATGCTTTTGTTTGCCTATCTCACTGCCCATTGGGTCATGCATTGGCTCCAGTAATGGCAGTTACATGACAAGGAATGGTCATGGGAGGGCCAGGTGGGAGCAGTGTCACAGTCATCTGAACAGAGACCCATCTACCGCCCTGCACTGAGGCTGTGAAACGTCTTGGGAGAAATAAAAATTGGAGGAATTGGTAAGTGGCTTGCTCTGTTGCAGGTCAAGTTGACTTTCTTCTCATCCACATCATTTTAGCTTGCATAGTTAAAATGTGTGTGCTCAGCCCTTTAAAACACCTGTCACATTTATCAATGAAGTATCAATAAGGAATATGGCATGAGTAAGGGTTATCCAAACCTTGATTAACTTTTCAACGTGAATCATGGGAATGATATTCTATTTGGATTGTTTACAAGGGGTGGTAATGTAAGATATGGCCTTTTCTTTCTTTTTCTCTCATTTTCTGATGGACTTTACATTCAGTATACACATCCTGTAATAGTCAATGCACCAGTGCTCAGAAATTAAAATGAAAAGCTTGCATCATGGAGAAGTTTGGAAATGGAGCTTTTGAAAGAGCAATGTATTTTTGTACTGAAACAGAAAATAGAAAACAGAAGAGCAGGGCTTCAAGGCAAAAGAGAGCTAGTGTATTTATGACCTAGTTACAACATGGTACCTTTCTCTTCTGCTAAGTGCATTGATTTCTTGGTCACACTCTTGTAACGTAAATAGGGCAGCTGAAGAGAAACTATTCCTTTTCTCAGTTACAAGCAGGTTTTCACAAAATCAAGATGAAGAAAGAAAATGCAATTCACATCTAGACTGTCTACAATTCTGCTTGTTTCTTTGGGTTTTCTCTGCCCTCCCCAAAAAAAGCTCTTGTACGCCTCTAAGTTTAATAGGATATTGGGACACAAAATTCAGGGCAGTAATTTTCATGGATTGTAGCTTTCTTTTTATGCACTGAGAACCACTTTTTAAAAAAAGCATATAAACGTGGGTAGTATTTCTTATGTCTGGAAGGCAAAGGATTCTTAGCTGCTGTTGACACTTTCATATACAAAGCAGCAACCTGCAGAAAGATGGCTCCTTTATTAAATTCAGCTTTATCAAAGCAGACAGCTGTCAGCTTCTTACCCACAGCACACATGAGGAGCCATGCCCCATCCCCCTCACAATGTACCAGGGGTTATCCCAGGGATGCTGGCTGCCCTTGATTCTTCCATCCCACAAAGCAGAAACATGAGGGGCAGATGGCAAAGACCCCTTTGCTGCTTCTAAAGGAACAGTCAACATTTGCAGGGTCTCCTAGCCCCACGGGTGTCTCACCACCCTTGGCTCCACTGCTCAGAGGCTTTTCCATCTTAGAGACCTGTGTGCAGAGACCTTGGGGGTGCAGGGGCCCACCAGCAACCTCAGGATGGGGCTCAACCTCCTGCACACCCTGGGGGTCTCCACAGGAAGAGAACACTGGTTGTAGTTCTTCAGCTCCAGCTCATGGGAAAAGAGGTGGATGTGGCTTCTGTTGGGGCTGGTAGCATCTCGCTGAGCTCTCTTGGTGGTGTCCTTCCATGTGAATGGCCACTGAGGGAACCATCTCTGTCTGTTATGTCCAGCAGGCGATACTGGCACCACAGTGGGCAGCGGAGGACCTTGGGCCATAGGAACCTATGGCAGGACTGTCTGAAAGAAGACTTGTGAGGGGATGTTGTTGAGTTCAGCAGTGGCCTGTGTGATCAGGCAACTGATGGCAGCATAAAATGATGATGGCTGAATCAGCACAACATCTGCCTCTGTGCTGGAGGTGAGGAGTAAGCAGTGCTCCAGTTGTGACTTGGACCCAAGCCTCGGCACTGTGCTTGACAGGACAGGGGACCAGGACACCTGCTGGGAGGCTGGCATGGTCACTACTGCCTTGGTCCCTTTTCCCATGAGCTGGAGCCAAGATTTGGAGTCTCTGTGGCTCTGCTCTCACCCAGGTGGTCATAGTTAGGGTGGTGGGCAAGGCCAGGGCTGATTTAACCAAGAGCCACAGAGATACTGGTGGGCCAGGTTCTGCCTCTGGAACCTGAAAACAATAGGAAAAACAAAACATTCTGCTAGGTTGTAACTCGTTCACAGGTCAACTCCAACTTGGGGCTCACAGCTCAGGTGCCAGCGCTTCAGCAGAGCATTGATGTCCCTTGCTTTCTGAAATATAGCCATAAGTCTATGAGGGATCAAGGACCAGGCTGTGTCATGGAAATGCAATGGCATCAAAATGTTCATGAGAGATGGCCATGGCAAAGGGTGTAGGGTGAACCTCAGAGTGAAATCCTGCCTAGCTGGAAGCCATGCTTTCATGGACATCATTGACCCCATAGGTCCTCTGTTTCTTACCTTTCTGGACTAAAGGAACCTGAGTTTTGCTATGGAAAAGAATTTCCCTCACCTCCTTCCTTTTTGTGCCTATAGCCTTCCCCATCCCTCAGTGACTCCACTATGGTGAGACTGAATTGTTAATAAACTGCTTTCCAAAGTGTAGCCTGAAAGTGGCCACACTGTTGACAGTCCAGATTTTCCCTAGAACTGACTGACATCTGCATGCCTTTTCCCATGGATGCTGAGGACAGCAAAAAGGTGTTTCCCACTGCTTAGGATTCACAGGCACAATTCAAACAACACAACTGCAATCTGCACCAGGCACTGCCTTGCTAAAACAAGAGAGAGCCATGAAACAGCAGTTTCACTTCCTCTGTGCTTTGCTGCTTCTTCTGCACATGATATTTAAAGAGCATTATGGGATTTTGTGCACTTAATAACCGCTCCCTCAGAAGGATTTGGTTGCTGAATACAAATAAGCAGCTATGTGATTAGGTTGCATGCATTTTTGTAGATTTTATTACATTTTCCATTACTTTCTTTTTTTAAGAAAAAGGAGAATTCAAGCAGGGAGGAAATGCTTTCTCTGCCAACAGTCTTATTGCCAACCTCGTATCTTGCAAGCTCCCAGGATAACACTTGTCCCTCAAGATGTGTGGCTGATTTTTTAATTGCAGAGTGTTATTTCATAAGTGTCCTAATATTTGAGGAAGCCTGCCACTATCACCTCCAGTTATCTCAGGCTGGAAAGTCAGATGCCTAAGCAGATACCGGCTACTCAGATATTGGTAATGTTTAACTTCTGCTTACAGCTGGGAGGAGAAAGCTGCCACTCTTTACCTCCCTGCTCTGTTCCCTTACCTGACAGCCTCCCTCCATGCAAACTGTTTGCTCCCTCAGCCTCTCCTCTACCCAATGTCCTAATCTTGCTCCTCTCATGTCACCTTTTCTTCATCACTCTTATGGAAGCTTTTCTTACCTTGCCCTTATAATCTCCTTTTCATCCTGCTATGTTCCCAGTAGACTCCATCTCATGTCCCACTCTTTTGTCTTGCTTCACCTCTGCTCTGCTCTCTCTGAACCCTTTGCCATTCTCCCGTTCTTGCTCACCTTTCTGACTTATCCCTACCCTTATTCACACCTGCCTTCCTGCCCCTGTTGCCCTTTTGCTGCCACCTTCACTCTCTTCTTTGCCTCACTACCTTTCACATCTCTTCTGGCTGATCCATAGCTGTAGAAAAATATTACCATGGCAGTGTAATCACCAAGGAAGCAAGCATACGTTTCTACTGCAGAGGATCTGCCTGTGTATCACACATACTACATCTCAGGCGTGGGTGCTTCATATCCATCAGTACATCTGCAGTCTGAAATTAGAAATCTGAAAACTTAATTGTATGCTCAGTAATGGGGCCAAAATGTTGCCATGGTGAAATAACTAGAGGAAGGATCAATGACAAGACATTGAAACATGAGATTTCACTGGAGCATAACGTCCCACATGAAAAAAAGCTCGGACTACCCCTGTACTATAGTGTCTCTTATTTTGACCAGAATAAAGGAGGTTTTGTTCCCATGTCATCAAATTAACTTCAGCTTTTGCCACTGGAGTGATCCAGAATAGAAGCATCTGCAGTGTTTTTCACTGATCTAGAGAGCTTTGTGCCCCTGTAATGGTGTGTTTTATCCCTACTCCACACTCAGCACTCTTCTTGACAGCATGCCTGTGAAAGGCACAGCACTGACAGCTACTGTAGGGGCTGGCAGCTGTATCCAGCCCAAATTGCTCTTCATGTCTTCTGGAAGTGGGACTGAAAATAGTGGGCTAAAATTATGGAAAGGAAAGTTTTGGCTGTTCCTTAGGAAAAACTCTGCAACATTAGAGCTGGTGAAGGAAAGCAGTCAGTTGCTGGGGGATCCCAAAGAGATCATGGAAGGGTTTTGGGAAGAGGTCAGACTAACATTTCTCAGAACAGGTTTTAGTAGAGATCCTGTCCCTGGGCACAAGATGCTCCAGATAACCTCCTGTGCCCTGACAGGCCTATTTTCTAGGAATCTGCATGGGGGTTTTCTTGAGACCGTTTCTGTGGCATGCAAAATGTCAAGAAGGATTTTCCTTCTGCTTATCTTTACCTAAGACTCCATCCTCCTTTAATAGCACATGTATTGTAATGTATGACTATGTATGTTTTCAGAAGTGCTTAGTTTTAATTACAAAATATTTATTCATAAATGTTAAAGCTCACTTAGTTTAATATATAGTTTATTTCTATGTTACGTCTAATCAAGAAGTTGGACATCTTTTGTCATCCCTCCCACAACGCTGGATTTTTCACAGAATCTCAGAAATGCATTTATTTCAGTATAACTTTTTTTAATTTTTAATGTTCTAGTCAGCCTATCTGTCTGAAAGCTTAATTACTCCTTCACTCTTCACAAGAAACTGCAAGAGAGTATAGGTTCTATTTCCTGACCTTTCCTTTTTTTTCTAATTCATCCCAGTTAAACAGGAATGTTTTTTCCTGAAATTTTGCATCACATGAGATGGACATTGCCATTTTTTTTTTCCATCTTATATATGTTACAAGTCTATTTTTTTTTTCTTTCTAGTAGGTAGACAGAGTTTTTAGTCCCTTACTCAAAAGCTATTTCAGTGGCTTTTCAGTAGAAGCCCTATTGAACTCTTCCCTACAGAGAGCCAGAGAGCCTTTGTTTGTGGATATACGCAGTATCAAAATATGTTAGCTATAGAAATATTGAGAGACGTTTTCCTTCACATTCTAGTCTATGCTGTTGCTGACTGGATTCCCTTACTGGGCCATAAGGTCCTTAAGGTTCAGGTAAGTGTATCGAGTACATCACTTGTGTCAGGTATATGGGAGAAGAAAGGCTGTAAAGGAGTGATAACGAAAGCCCTGACTCCATCCCACCCTACATGTTACTAGCTGAAGCAGGGAGCCTGATAACTGCAGAAAAAGTAAACTGGGTCACAACCAGTGGCCAAAAAACCAGCTTCTCTTCTGCAGCAATTTTATGGCTTGAGCAACAAAGATGTACAGGTACACCTGTGTCACAACAAACAGAGTATCAGCCCAAGAGCAGTACTGCAGCAATAACACTCTTGGGATGCATCTTTGCACAGCATGGTATTGAGCTTGGAAGCCACAGGCTTCACCACTCTGTATTCCTTGTAGATTTTATGGTGCTGCAAAGGTGAGTTGCAATTTCCTTGGACTGTGAGAACAGACATTTCCTGTCCTCTGTTGTCACTCTGAAGTGCTGTGGAGGCTGGAATACCTTGAGCATGGTGCCTCACTGGTGGTCTGCATGGCAAGCTGCTGCCTGACTGGGGATGACACTCACCTGTCATACCCAAGACATTTGCACATATATGTCCAAATGTAAGCACACTCCTAAAGTGTCCATTTGTAAAGTCCTTTTAGAGGAGAATAAGATGGTGGGAAAGAGCTAGGAGGTTTTCATGAAGACAAACAATTTCAGACTGGTCATATTTCCTTCCTTGATAGGGTAACAGGTCAAACCAAAGTGCAAATGGGTATTGAAGTTGTTAAAGTTTTTTTACTGTCTCATGCAGTATCTTCATATGAATATTGGAAACTATGGTCAAGATAATAATGTTTTCAAATGGATACAGGACAAGTTGAAAAACCCTCCTGAAAGAGTAGTTATGGATGTTCTACTGTCAATATGGGAGGGCATTTCCAGTGAGGTCAGTCCTGAATATTAGTCTATGAAATATTTCAGTGATGACCTGCATAATAAAATAGACTGTATCTTACAAAATCTGAGCATGCTACCAAGCTAGCAGGAGTTGTAAGCACCTCGAAGGACAGGATAAGAATTCAAAATTATCTTGATATATTGAAGGAACTGGAATCAATAAGATGAAATTCAATAAAGACAAGTGCAAAGTGATACACTTAACAAGGAGAAATCAAATGCACAAATACAAAATGAGGAATAACTGGTGAAGCATCAACTCTGCCAGAAGAGGCCCTGGGGGCATTGTATACTGTGAGCTGAATATAAATTAACAATATGATTGTGCCTTAGAAATGGCTGATGACATTCCTAGATGTATTAATATAAGTTATTACAGGAAGTAGTTGCTCTCATTTACTTGGTAGTGGTTAGGTCACTAATGGACTATTGCATCCCACTCTGGACAGCAAATTCGGCGAAAGGGCAAAATAACCTAGAATAAAGAAACAATAAAGAGTAGAAAACAGTAGAATGTAACCTACAAAGCAAGATTGAAAAATATCATCTGGTTTTAGTGGGAAAAAAGACCATTTTCAAAAACGTGAAACAGTCCTTTGCAAAAACCACAATCAAACAAATTGCTTTGGCAATTGAAGGAGACAGGAAAAGTTGCTGTTGGCTTAATTTGCAGAAAGAGAGAATCAGATTTGATATTAATAGAAACAAAGGGACTATAGTTCATCACTCTATTGTAGAAGATCCTCATTGGGGTAGGTGGTATTGTAGGAAGCTTTTAAGACTGATTGAAGAATTAACTTCTAGTGCTGGCCTAGGTATCTTATTTCACAGTAGGAAAATTAATTGAATAACATGTCTTTTGTTTTTTAACACTATCTGAGGCAGCACTGTAGAACTCCGACTTCATTTTCAGTTCTTGCTTTAGTAGTTGTCTTGTTCAGCTATTAATTTCAACAAAAATCCCAGAGATAAATGGTGGACTGAAAGTGTCCTTTTTAGAATTGCATTGATAAGATGTGACACCAGGGTCAATTACTATCTGAGCACACATTGCAGTACTGGACAAACACAGAATAAAGCCATAATTTCTAGCCCATTAGATCTACAATCTAAGATGACAGAGCAAATGAATGCAGGTAGGTAGAGGTGCAGAAGGACTTCAGGAGACAATATTAATCAGCACTGGCAATAGTACAAGCATGGGAACAGTGTACTGATCAATTTTTTTAGGTGTTGCAGCCAAGAAGAATGTTGAAGTAGGATCTGAAGGGGAGTAAAAAACTACCTTCACAGGGTAGTCTTTTCCAAGAACTAGAATAGTGAAAAAAGTAAAATATTTGTTTGAAAATATGACAGGCTGGTGACAGAGATCAGTATTGGGACTAAAAGACTGAGGTACTGAATGGTTTATTTCCCTCAGTCTTTAGTAGTAGGACTAGTTGCTCCCTGAGTTCCCAGCCCCGTGAGCTGGAAGACAGGGATGAGACTTTCTTAATCAAAGAGGAAACAGTCAGTGACCTGCTTTACCACTTAGACATACACAAATCTATGGGGCTGGATTGGTTACATTCAAGAGTGTTGAAGGAGTTGATGAATGTGCTTACCAAGCCACTTGCCATCATTTATCAGTGGTCCTGGATAACTGGGGAGATACCAACGGACTGGTGGTTGGCAAATGTGACACCCATCTACAAGAAGGGCCAGAAGGAGGATCTGAGGAACTACAGACCTGTCAGTCTGACCTCAGTGCCAGGGAAGGTTGTGGAGCAGATCATGTTGAGTACCATCACAAGGTACATAGATGACAACCAAGTGATCAGGCCCAGTCAGCANCCCAGTCAGCATGGGTTCACGAAAGGCAGGTCCTGCTCGACAAACCTGATGTCATGCTATGGCAAGACGACTTGCCTAGTGGATGAGGGAAAGGCTGTGGATGTTATCTACCTAGACTTCACTAAAGCCTTTGACACCATTTCCCACAGCATTCTCATGAAAATACTGGCTGCTCATGGCTTGATGGGCGTATGCTTTGCTGGGCAAAACACTGGCGTGACAGCTGGGCCCAAAAAGTGGT
>VZZY01017063.1:0-25786 GCA_013400335.1 Eurystomus gularis | reverse complement strand
GGGGAAAAAAAAAAAATCTTTCACAAAGACGTAACGAAGCTTCATATTTTAAAAATTATGCTTAGGCACCGCATTTAAGTAGGCAATAAGAGCTACTTGTGCACAGAGAAAAAAACCTCTAGCATTGCTAATTCATTACTTTCCATTACCCAGTTGGATACGTGCTCTGGTGAATTCTGCAAGGAAATGAGATGCTCCTTGACTCAATAAAGAAAACCATCTGGATTTCACTCCATTGTGAAAAAAATATCATCTATCTATCACCCAGTAAGATGCACTCATTGGTTTATTCAGTTAATTACATGCAGAAATCATTGTTTATATTCAAAAGAAATTAAAGATAACCTGTCAGAACAGGCCCTGCTCTAAAGGTTGTCCCTATCTTTCTCACAGGCCCTCTTTAAATACTGAAAGGCCACCAGAAGGTCTCCCTGGAGCCTTCTCCTCTCCAGGCTGCACAAGCCCAACTCTCCCAGCCTGGCCTCCCAGCAGAGGGCTTCCAGCCCTCCCATCATTGCTGGGGCCTCCTCTGGCCCCGCTCCACCAGGTCCATGTCTTTGCTGTGCTGAGGACTCCAGAGCTGCCCCAGCACTGCAGGGGGGTCTCACCAGAAGGGGGTTCAGTCTCCTACTGACTGAAAAACAGTGTAGCTGTGCAGTGGTTTGGGCCCTCTATTGTGGCTTATTTTTCCTTAATAAGGCAAAAGCAAAAGTCTTCAGCATACCCAAGATCTGCAGCAGGAATGAAACCTGCATAAACAGTGGCAGTGTGAAGTGAGGAAGGTAGGAATAAAAACCTCAAAGGACCAGGTCTGTGCAGCTGTAAAAATGCTTCACCACTGGCATGGCAAAGTAGTAACTCGGTGCAGTGTCATCTACAAAGTTACAGACTTGACCTCAGCCAGGGCAGCTGAGGCAAAACTACTTTAAGTAGCTATAAATAAAAAAAAACCAAACCAGAAACAAAAAGTTGACTTAAAATATCAAGAAGTAGAACATTGTAAACGACTCTGAAAGTTGCCAACAGAAATGCTGCGTCTCAGCAGCGTGTGCAGAGCCATCAGAAGATGGAAACGCCGGACGTGGGGAGGACGAGCAACATACACCAGGAAGGGCTGCACACGCTTAGGATGCTGTGGAGCAGCTTTGCTGTTGTGTGTAAGCCCTAACGCTCAACAGAGACGGTGAGTGGAGAGGAGTAAAAACTCTGTGACCTCGTTGCTTTACATCTTGTGGCTCGAGTGGGACCAAGCTGGCTGAATTAATTTCAATCTTTACGAAGACATAATTCTGTTTTTACGTTTGAAGACCTCTCGTAGCTGAGGAGTAAGCATTTGTTTTCCCAACCAATCTTTAAGTAAAACAGTAGTAATACGAAGGATGGAAAAAAAAAAAAAAATCAAAAAACACGATGAAATGAACTACCTGACAAGAGCATTTAAAACTTCTGAGCTTGAATCTACAACTTGTCAACAATGGTTAAAGTGTCACACAAGGAAATTCAAAGCTCAAGGTCAGAGAAGATACTCTGAGTGAGAGGAAAGAATTAAAATAAATAAACTGTTACATACTATTGTGCCTCTTCCTTTAATTTTTCGTCCAGATTTAGAGACTGATGGTTTCTGGTCTGTTAGAACTGGCGCAGCATCAAGCAGCTTCCTACATAAAGTATTAAAATAGAAGCTTACATTAAAAAAAAAGCCAAAAATATTAACTTAAAACTACCTTACATTAATCATGCAAAATATTCATCTTACTCATTTATTTGGAGATGGCAGAACTAAGAACTCAGTGAATTCTCCAAGAAATAAATCAAGACGTGTAAATAAATCATAGAATCACAGAATGGTTTGGGTTGGAAGGGACCTCAAACATCATCTAGTTCCAACCCCCCTACCATGGGCAGGGACACCTCCCACTAGACCAGGTTGCTCAAAGCCCCGTCCAACCTGACCTTGAACACTTCCAGTGAGGGGCCACCTACAACCTCCCTGGGCAACCTGTGCCAATGTCTCATCACCCCCNGCCAATGTCTCATCACCCCCAGAGTGAAGAATTGCTTCCTAATTTCTAATCTAAATCTCCCCTCTTCCATTTTGAACCCATCACCCCTCATCTTGTCACTACAAGCCCTTGTAAAAAGACCCTTCCAAACTTTCTTGTAGGCCCCAACGGACATGGACAGAAGAGTTTCAGGATCTTGGCAGTTCTAGTCCCCAGGTTCTAAAGCTTTGCTTCTTTCCCAAGCAAGAGGGGGTAATTTAGCTGTAATGTCCTTTTTACAGTTTGTGTAATAGCCTCAAAAGGAGCAGTTACTAAAGCTTTGGAAACTTGAGTAATGTTTCAAGAAAAGCCTTACAGGGCACTATACCAAAAACTAAAATTAAAATTAAAAAAAAAAAAAAAAGCAACAAAAACAATTTTAGAGCTCTCCGGCCATGTGAAGCATTAGCTCATCTGAGCCCACAAGTAAAGAAATTTGAGACCAAAAAGAACTTAACTGCAAATTAGTGAAGGTGCAAAACACAAATGCAAAGCAATTTGTGACCTCATGACTTCCTCTGTATCAAGAGAAGAGAATTTTCTCCTACTCTCCAAAAGTCACAGATGGGTCATCAAGTTCTGGTGGGTTGATTTAGAACCAAAAAGTTTCTTCTTCGGCCTAAGAAAGATGAGAAAAGTATCACCTAAATTAAAAAAAAGTTTTCGCTGTGGTTTTACGCTGCAAAATTTCTTCTGGAGTTATTCACTCTTTTTTTTCACATTGTCTGTAATTGAGTTTAAGCTCAATGTGGACAGTCCTTAAGGACCAATGAAACTAAACTCATTGGAAAACCCTGACATGGGTTGTAAGGACTATTACAAAGAAAACTGTAAAAAGGACAATGAAATGACCTCATTTCGAAATTGGGCTGCTACAGCCCCCATTTGCCATCAGCACAAATAACAGAAGAGTAGCAAGGAAGTTCATGCATCATTTCCACCAAGTAACAGAAGAAAGCTCAATGTTCCTTACGGTTCAGGTTCTACATTGACAACAGGCACATCTCTTCTGAGCAAAAATCTGTTTTCAGGCACTGGGGGGATTTCTTCAGGACGTACCACGGGCTTCTCCCTCTTGGTGCCAACATCGACTGCTTTCTCTGTTATATCACTCTTGTCAGAAAGGCTGCTATGGGGACAAAAAAATTTGTCAGCTGAATCATGGAATGGTTTGGGTTGGAAGGGATCTTAAAGATCATCTAGTTCCAACACCCCTGCTGTGGTCAGGGACACCTCCCACTAGACCAGGTTGCTCCAAGCCCCATCCAACCTGGTCTCAAACACAGCTGGTGATGGAGCAACCCTAACTTCCCTGGGCAACCTGTTCCAGTGTCTCACCACCCTCAGAGTGAAGAACTTCCTCATTTCTAATCTAAATCTCCCCTTTTCCATTTTGAACCCATCACCCCTTGTCCTATCACTACAAGCTCTTGTGAAAAGTCCCTTCCCAGCTTTCTTGTAGGCCCCCTTCAGATACTGAAAGGCCACAATGAGACCTCCAAACGGACAAATGCTTTTTAAAGTGAATTCCAAAACAAGTCCACATGATGCCTCACACTTTAAAATGGTTTAACAACCCAACTGTGTGTCATTAACAACCCATTTCAGGCTAAAAGAAGGATGCTGTACGATTGTTGGAAAGAAGGTTCCATTCTTGCTTTACAGCAAATAATTTTGCTTTTCATTTGCCATTTGTCATGAAATACGTTGAGAACAGAATCAGATCTTTCTCAAAGATCTATTATTTGCCTAATGCCTCACTTTGACACAGGTATTCTGAGTCCCAAATACTTTAATATGCTGCGACTTAGTCATTTCAAAGTTGCTCTACCTTCTATCTACCAAGGGTTTAAGCTTGACTTTCATGGCAAAATCTACCCAGCTCTACCTTCTATCTACCAAGGGTTTAAGCTTGACTTTCATGGCAAAATCTACCCAACAAGCTCAACTTTGGTAGGGTGGTTTTGTTTAGAAAATCAAGCATCAAATCCAAATTGAAGCAAAAGCATTTTCATATTCATTGCTCAAGTACTTCACAAAAACAAAGTGGAATTTCTCAGATTTCTCTGAAATTCTTAATTTAAGAGACTAGTCACCGTCTTTGGTTTGAGGTTCGCTTGCACCATGGATCCTCTTTCTTCCTCTCTTCCTTTCTTCGCTTCCTCGACTGTTTGGTTTTAGCTCTTCTTTTACGCTTTCTCCTTCTGCTTCTTTCATTTTCAGCTTCGCTTTCAGAGGAAGTTTCTGAAGAGCTCGACGCACTGGAGGAGGAGTCTGAAGCTTCTGACTCAGAACAGACTTTCTTCTTCTTCTCCAAAGCTTAAAAGAGATATTTTAAGTTTACAGTGTGGACGGGTACGTGTGTGTGTAGTGCCTATATACACACAGCACAAGATATACAATGTTATACTCAGAATCATAGAATCACGGGGTTGGAAGGGACCTCTGGAGATCATCTAATCCAACCCCCTGCCAGAGCAGGATCGCCTAGAGCAGGTCACACAGGAACACGTCCAGATGGGCTTTGAAAGTCTCCAGAGGAGCCTCCACAAACTCTCTGGGCATTTACTTGCCTAAATCCACACACTTACTGCTTCGGAGGAGCTCTGGGAAATTTTTTTTCACAGCAAGTTGTGAAAAAGCACAATAGAACAAGTACAATAAGAAAGGACGAGAATAAAAAGCCATATAATTGTGTCGAAACCCATGCCAATAAAATGCTAGGAATATTTTCCAGCAGAGATATTGTAAAAAAAAAAAACCAACAACTTCCTTTAGTTGCTGTAAGTGAACTGTAAGAACTTCCTTCAGGTAAGAAAACAACTCACTGCAAAGCCAAAGCATTTTTAAATTAATACACAGGAAGTTTGTAACTGAAATTAAACATGAACTTGTATCAAGCTAATACAAAGAAATTAAGTATAATTTTAAGGAGGAAGATTCCTCCCCTTTTCTTCTCTGAAAGTGTATTTTAGGTTAGAACACTGAGTTCACACCTTTGGCTTAGAACAGAACACACAGATTTTAAAAAAAAGATCATTTATAGTAACAAAAAATTGAGTTTCTTTAGAAGGCAATGCACAGGTTACAAAGAAAGAAAGTTCTTCACAGCCTTAGTTTTATTTCTTGTTTCTAAAACTTTGTCACTCTCTCCCTTCTGCATCCTCTACTTGTACATTATCCATCCTCTTGACCTTCTCTAAAGGACAGAAACAACCACGTTATCCGTAAGGGAAGTCAAACGAGAAGGAGAAAATTCCAACTTCTAACACCCCACTACTTCACAGCAACTGTCCAAACATAAGGTAATTTAATATTTAAATATTTACTATTTAATATCTAATATTTAAGACAATTTACTCCCTATAAAACCTTATGAAAAGGAAACTTACGTTGACTACACGCACTACATATATTAATATTCGGTGATCTTCAAACACACCTTTGGAGTTCAGCTTCCAGAAAAGCCCGTTTGTGTCTCCATCATTCAAACTCAGAAAAATCCTCTCTAATTAATTTCTTGAGTATGTCACATTCACCTCCACCGTTAATTAAGGAGAAGAGGAAGCAGACATACATTTTCCAAGGCCCAAAGTTTTAAGGTAAAAAATCAACAACCTTTTCCTTTGCTGCATCTTCGCGTCTACCCCAAGATTTCAGCTTTCAAAGCTAAGAATTAACAAGATTCCAGTCTTAAAGGCTTAACTAAGACTCTGGAGATTTACCATCAGGATTTTTAGACGCTGGCGTAAATTCTTATACTCTGAAAACAACGTCAACGTTCCGTTAAGTTCAGGTACATTTGCTGCTTACCATCTTTGGCTGATTTCGTAACCAGCACCCCGCAGTCGATAACTCGCACGTCTGCGTAGGGCCTACTTGCAGTATCAGTTTTCAGATTTTCTATTTGTTCTATTACTTCAAACCCAGAAATAACCAGTCCAAAAACAACGTGTACGCTGCGGAAAGAAAATATTTGGAAAGCGTAAGTGTTTCTACGCTGCTGGAGTTATTTTCCAATTAAATTCAGATTTTAAAAGTCGTTCCGAAATAGAAACATTCGGTTCTTAAAACACTATTAAAGTTAAAAATAGGGGGTTTGTTACTTTTACATTTACGACAGTGCCAAGATTTCATGCAACGTGAAACAGAGATCCACTCTGGTTCAATGTGGGAGATCTACTTGATGTCATTCTACCCTTTTCTGCATGGGCAGGGTTAACGGGTCATCATTTCAAAGCCATCCTTCTAGTTTTGGAACTTGGTGCAATAGGGATATCAAGAGTCCGTATATAAAGATGGCAGAGAAGTGCGGTTCTCCAGAACCTCTATTTATTTCTAGGTCTATATGGTATCTCAGTGGTCTTCTGGGGTGTGGCCAGCAGGTCAAGGGAGGTAGCTTTTAATCCGTAACAGGGCTTTCGATTTAAATCTTGAGTGGTAATTTGTTTGTGGTTTTATAAAACATTTACAACTGAACTGGGCTCCCCAGTTCCAGAGAGACAAGGAACTACTGGGGAGAGTCCAGTGGAGGCTCTGAAGATGCTGAGAGGACTGGAGCATCTCTGTGCTGAGGAAAAGCTGAGAGCCCTGGGGCTGCTGAGCTGGAGAAGAGAAGCCTCAGAGGGGATCTGATCAATGCTGATCAAGAGCTCAAGGGCTCATGGGGGGCAAGAGAATGGGGCCAGACTCTTGTCAGTGGTGCCCAGTGACAGGACAAGGGGCAACGGGCACCAACTGGAACCCAGGAGGTTTCATTTGAACAGGAGGAAAAACTTCTTTGGTGTGAGGGTGTCGGAGCCTGGCCCAGGCTGCCCAGAGAGGTTTTGCAGCCTCCTCTGGAGAGATTCCAAACCCACCTGGATGTGATCCTGGACAGTCTGCTCTGGGTGACCCTACTTTAGCAAGGGGGTTGGTCAAGATGATCTCCAGAGGTTCCTTCTAACCCCCTCCCATGCTGCGATTCTATATAAAGCCAGCAAACAAATTCCTACCAGCATTGCAGGGACAGTTTTGTTCTACAACACCACATTTCTCCTCCCTCCTTCCATTTGCCCTGTTACTTTTACTTCCAAGAACTAATATATTTTGGGGACAAACACATGCCACAAAAGACAGCGCTATCCAAATATATTAAACCTGACATTTCAACTCCTTGATTTATGGACTGAGGGCAGAACCACTTTTAAAGAAATAATGTTTGGATTTAAGACCTTGCAAGTTTTTGACCAGCTTTGGGAAATAAGCTGCAATGAGAAATTTTTTATAGAACCAAAACTTTTGTTTTCCATCTTTTCCTATCGTATAATCTCTCACTGAATTAAGGATTTGTTTCCCCCATTGTTGTCTCCTTTCAATAGAACGTGTGAAGATGTACAACCTTCAGATTGGAGAAACTCTCAAGGATTCTTACCCATCGAGATGAGGAGCAGGTTTTGTTGTTCTGTTGGACAAACAGCAAGATGGTAAGATGGTAAAAAAAAAAAAAACAAACACAAAACAAAATCAAGGATTCAGATGAAGTGAGAGGAGAATGGCACAGAAAAGAAAAAAAAAAAAAAAGAGGTGAAGGCAAGACAAAAAAAACAGTGAAAAAATCCAGTTACACACATGAATTGAAAAAAACCTTACAGATTATACACACAGGCTTTTTTAAACTCTTCATATAAAAGTTAGTTTAGCTAACTGCACCCTTCCAAGTTGTACCCAGCACCATTTTATGCATGCAATAAACCATTTTTCAAATAACTCTCTTTAGATACACATTCAAATATAACTCACTACTGGTTTTAATTGCAGAGAAGATACAATCTGGCAATAAATACGGGGTAACTAATGGATTTCTGAAATTGCTAGGTTCTTACATTACGAGGTTACAGTTTCTTTAAAAATAAGAAGAGTTACCACATGATAAGAGTCTTTCCTTCCCCCCGCCCCGTGACTTTCTTACTCTCCCTTTACTCGATTGGCCTCATGACTCAGAATTCAAAGCAGTATTTCTGTCTTTCTCCATCAAGACTACAGCTCTTACACCTCGGGAACTCACAGGCTTCCCAAAAGCCACAGCAGCATGATGCAAACACACACTATATTACCCTGCTTTTTTCCCCACCCTGTGATAAATGCCGACTCGCTCCCTATTTTCCAGCTTCCCTCATTTAGCTGGTTCTAGCCTGGTGCAGAACTGCAACTGCCTCATGTTTTGTGCTCTATCCTAAGAGGCCTTTGGAGCTCTGCCAAATTTCTGAGGTGACTTCAAATTGGAATATTCGAGCCTGTGTCTATGTTAGGATTCACCTTTGGATGCTAATGCTATGAGCTGGTATCTCTATTCTTTTCTAAAAAATAAAAGGAAATTACTTCCACAACTGAGCCTGCGTTATGATGCCCAGGGAACGTGCTAGGAGAAATTCAGTAAAGAACAGCAGAACTTGCCCTAATCTTATATATCGGGGAAGAAAAAAAAATACAGAAGTCAAGAGAATTTGCATTTAAAGTTATTTGAATACTTGAAAACCTTCCTCTCTCCTCCCCAAGCGCTCTTATGCCTTTCTAGCCTCCTTCCAACGAATTCCCCTCTCTCAAAATAAATAATCCATGACAGATGCTTTTCCTAGCTTTACAATAACACAGATGTGGCACAAGGAAGTCTGCTTTTCACTGCCCTAATAAAATATGACTTTTTAAGCACGTCTCTTCACTCGCGTGTTGAGCTATTGGGTCACAAAGCACTGCAGTGCTGGAACGCCCGCCAGAAGATGGAACTGGGAAATCAGGAGTGGTTACACTCTTGGATTCTTTTTTGAAGCTCCAAATGCCAACCAGACGTTCTGCTCCTGTACTAAATAATACAGAAAACTTCTCTGGTTTAACACAGGGAAAGAAATTCTGTCAAGGTGATGTTTAATTTCTCAATAGTAGGGGGTGTCTTTTGTTTTCCCCTTGCTAATCCAGTATATTGCTACAACCAGAGCAATTCTTACAGCTTTGGAAGTTCTTTAAGCCGAAGTTACCTGCATTAACAACCTGCTGTTCAGTAAATGGGCTTAATTATAAAGCTGATTTAAGGTAGTGATAAAAATATCAGTGGGTTACTTCAGCGAAACCGATAATGAACAAGACTTGGCGCTTAGAATTAGGTAGGAAGAGCAATAGGTTCAAAGACGCTTGGTGCGAGCGCTGTGGCAACGTGCTCCTCTCGTGCAGCAGCACCACTTGAAGACCAGTTGAGGACATCACCTCAGTGTGGACTTTCTCTAGAATCCTCCATGAGAAAAAGGAAGGGATAGTTGGGGTGTTAAAACCCCTATCAAGGTTTCTTCCATGCTGGCAATTTGATAGATATAACGGATGGGATTTTGGCCGTTTACTTGTTCATGAAGTGAAAGCTGGAGGAAAAGCATTATCCCCACAGAAAACTTATTGGATGCACGACAAGGAGGCGGGTGATTTAACAGGCTTCCTTCAGGAAGCAGAAGCCCAGCTCCTCATCGTGCCTTTGAAAGTTTTCTCATTGCAGAGATTTGATGCATTCATTCTGCAAACGTGCACTTTCAAGGACCACTTCAAGGTTTTCTGGGTATATTCTGCCTCTCTGTCCTCAAACATTTCCTTCGGGTTCAAAACTTAATCAGGAGAAAACCTGTGTACTGCCTTTGCTCTATAGAAACCTGGAGCTTCTCCCCCTAAATAACATTTTATTAGAACTTTTCTACACAGAATTATTACAATTTCAACATTCAGTATCTGCCTTATAATATATATTATTATCCAAGTTCTTTCCAGAGGACAAACACCCCTCTTCACTCAAGTTTAAAGTAAATTGGTTTAAAGATACTGCTGAAGAGAAAAGCATCTTGGTGATAAAAGCACATTATCCCACCTCCCCACTCCCCCTCCAGGAACCTCAGTCCTAACAAAGGACTCAATGCACATAACAATATGATCAGAAAAACAAGAAAGATTCAAAATAAACAGAACAGAAAAGGAAAGGACACAGCCTTAGAGGAGTGAGACATTACCTTTGGAGCGCACGATGTAACACTGTTTCTGTAAATTTTACACAAAAATGGCAGAAATAAATTGTAATACATTTTCAGACAAAACTGAGTCTATGCTTTATTCAATACAAGTTTTAAAATTAATATCAAATCAAGTTGTATGCAGAACAAGGATGCCTAAAAGAGGGCTCTAAATTTTCTTTAGAACACAAGGTACTTTGCAAGCTACAGAAGTTCTCCTTCCAAAAAAGAAACCTAACGACATAACCTGCTTGCAAACGCTACTGCAACCATAAAGGGTTAGAAAAGAGCATCCTCCCGCTCCCCTCTAAGTCTCAACCCAGCAGAAGTGTTGGAACACGACTTAAAGCAGGCGAATAACTGACTGCAATGGGTTTATTCACGTGCTTGAAGTTAGGTGGGTGTCCAAGTGCTCGGCTGAATCATCCTGAGCAGACACCTCAGAGGACGGCACCCAACCAGGCTTTGGGTTATAAAATCAGCGTCTTAAGTCAGTAAGGCTACGACTTCATTCATTAATCTTCCTTGTGTGATGATGATTTAGAAAACTAAGGAAAAAAATGGGTCTTTTCTGTAGAATACACGCATTGCTTGAGCTCAGAATTACCAAAAACCACCTTGCAGATGCAAAGAAGAGAAAACACACGCACCAGCTACTGCCGTGTTTGTGCTCTGGTGGAATTCTAAGCAGCAGCAACGTTCTAAAAACACATCATCAGTTGATCTTACCCATATTTCCCCCCCCCAAAAATAAACTATTAGTCCTTAATTACATCTCTGCATATTCAAGGGTTGAAATGACCCGTATGTTACTTGCTACATATCAAAGCTTTCACATGGGCTGTGCTTTTAGGGAAGGTTTTGACCGAGCCAAAGGGACCTGCTGGTGTGATAAGGGGAACTTCTATCACTTTTGCTCAAAGATAATGCAACAGTAGCCCCCTGCACTTGAAATTTTTAGGTATTTATTATCACTATCAACTGTTCAATAATTAGTTCAAAAGGTATTTCTTCAAGGTAAAAAAAACAAGTAATGGTTGACTAGAAAAATACCTGGTTTGGGACACCAAAAAGACTGTCAATAAACTGGTAGGAATCAGAAATCATTTGTAAAATCCCAACCAAAGAGGCTTCACCATTTCTTTTATCCTCCATTTAGCAGATCGAAGGGCTTAGCTTGTTTGAACTTAGTAACTAGGCATGGCACCACACATGAAAACCATTTTGCAACCAAAAAACCCCTAGCTTTGAACAAGAAAGCAGAGCTTGAGAGACACAGTAAACCAACAATCTCCTCAATCTGGGGGGAAAAAAAAATATATATATATCTAAGAGGAACAGCAAAACAGCCTCAAGTTTTAAATAGCTTTGGAACACGGAGAACTCAGTGTTTGAACTGATAAGGAACACAACCTAGGGCTCCTCTTCAAGTTGTAACAGGGACGTACTCCTCAGTAAACTACATGGCTAAATAACAAGGCAATAAATTCATTATTACAAAAACCCCAAAGAGGCTGGTTACTTTTTTTTGCCTCCTCTTGTTTCATTTACGCTTCGTTCTGCACTTTTATTTTCCTTGGAAGCGCAGCCTGCAGATTTTTGTATGACAGCCGAAGCAGAGTTAAGCCCGTGCATGCTCTGTACCATCAGGAGTCATTTTTCTAGCACTTTACACGCTCATTTTCACAGGAGTTGCATTTATTTTGTGGTACCACTTCCCTTACTAGCAGGTTGGGCACGGCCACGTGCATGACGGAACTGCCATGAGAACAGTATCCATCGGCTCTACTCAGAACACGTTGCTCAGGAAGAACGTGACCCAAGACAACACAGCCACTAAGCTGGAACTTCTCAGATCAGTTTAATTATCCCCCCCAGGCTCTAAATCAGGGACCTAAAGGCATTAGCTGTATTTGTGTGGAACTCTAGATGCACCGCCCCAAGAACTAATAAAATAATCATCTTTTTGGCAGCAGTTCAATACATAGAAGTGAGTATGTAGAAAAAGGATGATTCTAGAATGGTTCCTGCCAACCTCTGCCCCATCCTAGGCATTCCGTGTCTCAGTATCAACGTGGAAATAGGACAACAAAAAAAAAGATTAACACGCTGGGGTGGTGTTTGGAACTCTTGCTAAGTAACTGATGGTTCCAAAAGAAGATAGTATAGAATCACAGAATGGGTTGGGTTGGAAGGGACCTTAATGATCACCTAGTTCCAACCCCCCTGCCATGGCAGGGACACCTCCCACTAGAGCAGGTTGCTCAAAGCCTCATCCAACCTGGTCTTGAACATCTCCAGTGTTGGGGCATCTACAACCTCCCTGGGCAACCCGTGCAAGTGTCTCACCAGCCTCAGAGTAAAAAACTTCATCCTAATTCCTAATCTAAATCTATTGCGAGTAAAGAATCCAATTAAATAGTGGTGCTGAAAACGCAGCCAATTTCCAACCTGATGCCTTACAACCATCTTCATTCAAGCCCCCAATAAAAAGCTACAACAGATCCCTTTGGGAAAAGAAAATTGAAATTCCAACATTCCACAGATCCCAACGTTATCAAGGGTTGGTCTCTGGGTCTCTTCTGCTAGATTTCAACGAGATGCTTTTCTTTTGCCTAGGAAATGTTTCTTAGACATGCAGGAAACGACTCAGCCTATTTAAAGCATGTGTGCATGAAAAATAATCCTGCCAAACATTCTCCTCTCGACCCGACTGCTCCTCCTAGTCAAGAAACAAAATATGATGTGGGGAAAATTAGTCAACGCAACACTTCTGACATTATATATATAAACACTTCTGACTACTCTACTTCTGCACCTCACCAGTTTCTACCAATGCTTTAATTTCTGGTCATTCTCTTTACACTGGAGCTTCCTCACAACCCTTCCACTGTCTCTCCCATTTCCAGTTCTCTACTGTTGCTTATAAATGCTTCAAGCTCCTTCATGCCAGAGAAATTCCTGACAAATCAAGGAGAGCTGATGCTACCTTAGGCTTAGGCAGGTGCTTGTTGACATCGAGGTTACGATGGACCTTCTGTTTCAAGTATGACTGAGCCCCAAAGGTCAGCTTTTAACAGTTTGGAGGCACGGCAGGGAGTCTTGCGGTGAGCAGTTTGTTAGTAGGCTCTGCCAACAAGATACTCGCTGCCTGATTACCTTCTCTAAGGCCTGGTTACTCCCACAGACACTTGTCTGTGGTCAGCGGAGAAAGCGCTTCTGATGAGTAAGCAAAAAAGTGTCAAGAGTCAGGATTCTTGCTATTATATTAGGCCCTACTTGGTTATATACTTAGATAAAAGAAAAGGACTTATTTGCACTCCTTTTTTGCTACATTAAATAGAGAAATACAGAGTTCTAAGCCCTGAAGTTATCGATGGAAAAGAATGCAGAGGTCTAAAGTTCTAATGAACTACTTCCCTTTCTAGAAATCTGATTAATAAAATTAAATGTGTTCAAACCATTAAAAAAAAATTATCTGAAGGCTGCCACTGAAGCCTGCCTGTCCCACAATTTATACATTTGAAGAATGTTCTTCCTGATGATAAACGACTGAGCGTTCTTTTGAGGGTATGAAACATGTTTTCATTTCAGCTTGAAATTATATCACTAAAGGAGAGGAAGATGCTACAAAGAAAAGTTGTACAGGATATTCCTGAAAGGAATCAGACAAATGTCACTAACTGCTTTAAAATACTGCATTTTAAAGTTAAGTCAGAAACTGCCTCGATAAAAAAATATTTAGAAGTTGTTTCCTACTTTGAATCTTGACATTTCAGCTCTCCAGGTTGAGGCAGAAAAGTTCCACCATTAAAAAAAAAAAATCTGTACAAAAAGATGGATTGTTGAATTATGCATTTTACAGAATCATTGGATGGTTTGAGTTGGAAGGAACCTTTCAAGGTCATCTTGTCCAACCCCCCTGCAGGGAGCAGGGACATCTGCAACTAGAGCAGGTTGCTCAGAGCCCCGGCCAACCTCACCTGCAATGGTGCCAGGGATGGGGCAGCGACCACCTCTCTGGGCAACCTGCGCCAGGCTCTCACCACCCTCAGTGTCAACAATTTCTTCCTTCTCTCTAGTCTAAATCTCCCTCTTTTAGTTTTAAACCATCACCCCTTGTCCTGTCCTAGGGGTCCTGCTAAAAATATCGTCCCCATCTTTCTTCTGGGCCCTCCTAAAGTACTGCAAAGTCTCCCAAGGTCTCACCATCCATCCTTGCCTCTTCCTAAACTGAGTTATCAAACATGAACCTGACCTTGCAGCTGACTTCATACCTACACACAGGCCCTTATGAGCAGCCCCAGTGGCTGCTGTATAGATTCTATACTGGCCTCCCAGTCAAGGGGGCCACAGGAGTCTAGAGCACTGGAGAATGCTTCAAAGACTTGGACAGCAGCCCACCTAACTCCCAGTAAAACCAGTGAGGTTTTACTCCTGAGCTTGTTTCACTTGCCTGACTCTAGAGCAAGTCGGTGCCATTGAAGATATGACAGGATATCCAAGACATCTGCATGGGGCAGGCAGGTAGGACTTGAGACCTCCAGAACATCCTCATCCTTGTCTCCCAGCAGCTAAAGGGACCCTAAAACCAGCTTTTGATTCCTACAGGCAGCTGAGGTGAGCCTAGCTTGGACACAATGATATTTAGGTGTCTTGCCCTGCCTGAATTCCCAAATTAAAAATCACTGTAAGATGAAAGTGTTATGAAAAAAAAAAAAATTAGAAGTTTTGAAGAATTCTTCCTCTTTCAAAATACTTCCGTATTCTATGGAAATGCTCTTAAATACTGGTCATTTTATTGTCCCATGGAAATGACAATTTAGCATCCACCACAACCGTGGGTTGTTCTGGTGCGTGGGGAGAGAGACAAGGTATTTCTGCCCGTTAAATCTAATTGAACAAGGAAGCCGAGTCTAAGCGCAAGGGAAGCAGGACACCTTCTGAATCAAAGGCAGGAGAGGAAAGAAACTTTAGAGCCCTCAAATGATAGCTTCTGGACTGATGTGACAGCATCAAGTTTTCATGTAGATTGTTCAGATAAGCTTAAAAATGGAAAATCACGAGGAGAGAACCAACAGGTAAATCACCGAGCAGTAAATAGGGAACCAATGTCTTTCAGAGAGCTCGTTAAAGCCCGGGGAGGGTTTTAATATGTTGGTTTTCATGTTAATGTATATCCAGATTTAGTATAAGGAGGCACAACAGCTAAAATTTGGGTTGAAGGTAAGAGAAAACAAACTTGAGACACAATTTTATCTCCAAGGCAAGTCAGAACACTGATAACTTGAAAGGATTCCTTGAAGGGTCCTATTCATTTTCCATTTTTAGGGCATTCTTTAGGAAGAGACCTAAAAATGTCTCTTATCTGAACTTCATCATATGACACTAGAGATCTTTTTCAGGCAAAGAAGGAAAAAAAAAAGAAAGAAATATTCTTGAGGACAATTTACTCCTTTACTGAAGACAGCGAAGCGCCATTCATTCTTAGCCCTCAAGAAAGATGGCAAAGAAAAAAAAAGTTGGTTTTCTACTTAAATAACTACACTGAAATTGACTTTTGAAAACATGGGTGTTATTTCACAAAGCCCTTCTCAGCACAAGCCCCACGTGATAATCCAGATCTTTGCAAATAAACTGTTAAACATTAACAGAAAGCAATTTTGAAAAGGGTGTTGACAGGAGGAATAATCCCGTGAAAATTAGGAAGTTTAAAAATATTAATACTGAACCTACAACTACTTTAACCAGAAGACCCTGACATGTCAGACCTGAGTATTTATTGATGGTAGAGTGTCTTGTGTTTTCTACAATTTAATGGAATTTCTACATATTACCGTGGATTTTTACTTTTTTTTAAAGGTAATGAAGGAAAAATCTGATTATCAGACCGTAATTTTATGTAGTGTTGGTACCAAAGCAGTTGGTATATGCACAAGTAAACAGAACTATGCAGCAATATAGAAGAAAAGCGTATCAGAAAAAAAAAATAAATTAAAAAAATTAAGAAAAAACAAAATAAAACAATAAAGAAACCCCAACTCATCCTCTCCCCTGCCAAAAAAACCCCCAAACTAAATCAGAAATATCCTTATTTTAAAGAGCACATGCAGACCCATACAAACCACGCCTAGACCTCGCTCCCTTTCACATCCAAATGCTCAACACCATTTGCCGATGACCAGTTAGAATTTGGCTGGTGCACACACAAAGGCAAAGAAATATTTTGCTGGAGGCTAAGAGCTCATGGCAGAAGCTGCATTTTTAGGGTATAAAGCAAGGAACAAGGAACACTCGGGGAGCAGCAGCTTCAAAGGGAATGCCACAAGTCAACTGTGATAAGGGGTGTTTCCTAGTAGAGCTCAGGCTGCAGGCACCCACCCCAGCCTATTTCAAACGAGGTGGATAACATCGTTAGAGATAATTTAGCAATACCATCTTTCTCATGAACAGCGCTTCTCTGTTGAAGAAAAGCTCGACTGTCGTATTCACATCTACTCACATGAAAAATTGGGAACCATTGGTATGTTTCCCTCGGTTTGCCATTGACAAAAGGAACGCTCTGTCATGTTTGAGAATAAAGTTTTCATCTGTTTGAAGAAAAAATATGTTTGTCAGATTTTTTTTTTTCTACTCCCCCCCCTTGACAAGGAACGCAAGGCTAAAGTTTTCTTAGTAACTTATGGATGCTATAAAGGAGAAATTCTGCGGCTGCTGGAGAAACATGAACAGGTTGGAAAAAAAAAACAAACCACCAACTAAAAATCAGGTTGAAAGAAGCCTCTCAAAAGTTAAGAGTAGAAGCAAGTATGAGACAGGGAACATTAAAGCAAATGTTTCAGATATAGTGCAAACATTGAATGAAAAAAAAAAATTAAGTCAGAGAATCACAAAATCATAGAATCACAGAATGGTTTGGGTTGGAAGGGACCTCCAAGATCATCTAGTTCCAACCCCCTGCCATGGGCAGGGACACCTCCCACTAGACCAGGTTGCTCAAAGCCCCCAAGTCATTATTAGTATCTTCAATAAACATTAAATTCTCACAGACTTGGATTTAAATCCAGTATTTTCTGAATAAGAACAAGGCTGGTGGACTTACTGACATCCTAAACCAAGACTTTACACCCACGATACTGTTATTTACACAACATGCACCTTGGGTAGGAAGGTCAAGAGAAAAAAGCTGCTTCCCTGGTATGGGACATCATGAGATGGCCACCCAGCCACCACTGCTGGAAGTCTCAAAATATACAAGAAAAAAAAAACCAACCCCACCCCTACATATCTGAATGAGAAGCTAAAGAATGTATTTTTCTTGCAATTTAAATTAAAAAAAAAAAAATCAATTAAGACTCAACTAAGCATGCATTTGATATCCCAGCAAATTAAAGAGGACTTCTGGTTGTACAGCAGAAGATAAACCCAGATCTTCCCGAGTTTGTTTTCAAAGCTAAACCCAGGAAATTTGGGTGCATGAAGCCGTTGCTTTTAAGGTTACGCATCAAAATCCAGCACTCATTGCCTTCAGAATCAAGCCCTAGTAACCTCCGTGTAAAGGCTTTGACTAAAGAATGTAAGACTGACACCAAACTAGGGCTCTGTTTAAGGCAAAGTTAATGGCACGCACTTAACTGTGAAGCAAAACAGACCCAGGGGCCGTTACTTAAATATATATATAGTGCTGCTATTAAGACTTGGATCCCACAGTAAATACCTGGGGTTCCGCGAGACCAAAAAAATTGTATGTCTTTAAACAAACGCTTTATAAACTCACCATTTGCCTTCCAACAGATTCAAAAGAGGTAAGTGTACATTTATTTTCTTTGCGAGTAAAATTAAGTTGCGTGGCGTACCAACAAAAAACACTTTTAGAAAGGGACACTAAGCATACAAACCTTGAAGAGGGAAGGGGAGGAAAGGGACATGAACAAAAGAAGAAATAACCGTTTAGAGCTGGAAATGACGCCAGGAATTCTCTCTCAGAATAAGTCATTAGCCCTCAGAAAGGTTAGACACAGACCTCTTCATTTCTCCAAGCAACACAGATACCCATCTACAAACGGACGTTATCAGTTGTCTAGAGATTTACTAGGGAGGGTACAAGGGAACAGAGTTTGAATTTGTGCGACTGAGCTTTCGTCTCTTACCTTTTCATTTTGCAAAAGACCACATTCTCTATAAACAAAAGAATATGTTGACAGTTTTAGGCAGGAAGATAGGAGCTTATTCATGAATAAAGTTGCCTAACCTCCATGCTGAAAGTCATGTTTAACCAATAACGTTAGCCTTAATTAATTGTCAGTTAAAGTTAAATATTACCAAAAAAAAAAAAAATAAATTATCCGAAAGTCATGCATATAAAAAGAATTCTCATGCAACATTAGTTTCATGCAAAAGGTGATCTATAAGTAGCCCTCGTTTTCATTAAGGAGCTCGGGAACCAAGGCTTATCTCAAGACTGAATAAAGAATCTGCAAAGACATATTTCCTCTTACCTTTAAAATAGCCGCCGTAAATAGATTCACCTCCTTTTCCATTACCTACGCAGGAAAAAAAAAACACAACCATGAATTAAACCTTTTGTTTCCTTCCTGAAAAAAGCTGTATTAACATTATTAACATGCCACCAGTTTGTAACAAACCAGCATAGTCTGGCCAACTACTAGTATCTGAGGGGCCAGCTACTAGTATTTGGAGGGGAGATTTAGATTAGACATTAGGAAGAAATTCTTTACTATGAGGGTGGTGGAGCACTGGAACAGCTTGCCCAGAGAGATGGTGGAGAACTCATCCTTGGAGATGTTCAAGGCCAGGCTTGATGGAGCTCTGAGCAACCTGACCGCAGCAGGGTGGGAACTAGATGACCTTGGAAGGTTCCCTGCCAACCCAATGCCTTCTAGGATTCTATGAGCTGAGCTTAAGCTCCTAAATTAAAAGCCACAGCCGTGCGTTAACCTGTGGATACCAAAAATATGGAGCATGAAGATTGTCTGAGTGCCTCCAAACACGGGAGATTTGAAGCAGGTTCTGAAAGCTAATTCTCAGCTGGTATTTGCTAAAGCAGCAGGAGAAAACAGAAAAACAACAGCAAGCAAAAAGAAGACAACAGTAGGTGTGACCAACAACCTCGCCTGGCTCAGAGCAGCTGAGAGACACGAGAAGGGGTGTGATAAAGTAGCTGGTGGCTTTAAAGGCATCCTTGCTTCTACTTGACTCTCAAAACAAAGGTACTGCCTCACCGAGCCTGTTTTATCAACTCCATTGAGGTTTTTTTCCCCTTCTTTAAACTTAACACATTTTTCTAAACAAATATTACTTCAGTTGAGACATTCTAAAATTTCAAAAATGAATAAAGAAATGGGTGATCTGTGCTGTACTTGACAGCAAACGAAATATTTTTACAGCACTGTAACACTTCTGGGATCTTATCAACGTTTATAAATAGCTAAGAGGTGAGTGTCAAGAGGATGGGGCCAGACTCTTGTCAGTGGTGCCCAGAGACAGGACAAGGGGCAACGGGCACCAACTGGAACCCAGGAGGTTCCATCTGAACAGGAGAATTTTTTTTTTCCCATGAGGGTGCCAGAGCCCTGGCCCAGGCTGCCCAGAGAGGTTGTGGAGTCTCCTCTCCTCTGGAGAGATTCCAAACCTGCCTGGACACAATCCTGGGTAACGTGCTCTGCGTGACCCTGCTTTAGCAGAGGGGTTGGATGAGATGATCTCCAAAGGTTCCTTCCAAGCCCCACCATGCTGGAATTGTGTGTGACTTTCATGGCATTTTCTAAAGTTACATTTTAACCACATAAAATGATAATATTTCTGTTCCATTAACATTTCAGTAAAGTGTATTTTACCTTCGCTGAAGTCCCCCCCTTGAATCATGAAGTTTTTCACCACACGATGGAACGTGGTGCCTTTGTAACACAGCTTCTTTCCAGTTGTTTTGCCAATTCCTTTTTCACCTGCAAGAAGGTTAAACAAAAAGAATCTGCAGGTTGTCACTGAACAAACTCCCAGGGTTTTACCTTAGTGCTAATGGATATAAGAGAGAGATTGGACAGAAGGACAGAAGATCACACAGTCCTACCTGGTGGCTTTTCACCATCCATTAATAGCAGAAGGTGCCTCTTTAAAAGGAGACTCTATAGTGAAAATGAGGTTTCTTCTTAAAAAAAGTCTCCTCCCCTCCCAAGAAGGGTTGTGCTTATTAGCAACCCACTCAGGACAATTTATAAGGAACCAGTTTATGATAATGATGGGTTTTAATGACTTTTTGTGGTTCTATCTACACTGCTGCGTCAGCTGAAGCTTACACCAGAGTCCTTCTCAAACCACTAGCACATCTGGATGTGGCAGCTGAATCCCAAGATGAAAATCAGTTGGAACAGAGCTTTAAGGTCATCAAGTCCAACCATTACCCCAGCACTGCCAGTCACCACTAAACTATGTCCCTCAGCACCACATCTACAAGGCTTTGAAATCACTCCGGAGACAAAGACTTCACCACTGCATGGGCAGCCTGGGCCAGGCCTTGGCAACCCTCGCGGGAAGACATTTTTCCTGATGTCCAACCTAAACCTCCCTTTGTGGCGCTTGAGGCCACTTCCTCTTGTCCTATCGCTCCAGCAGGGTCACCCAGAGCAGGGTGCCCAGGATTGCATCCAGGTGGGTTTGGAATCTTTAGTCTGTCCCTGGGTATCGCTTTAATAAACATAAGTGATAAAAAAAAAATAAAATCAGAAAGTAGAATAAAAAGAGGAGGCATCACCACACAGACCTCAAAAAAAACCAAAGAAAGGAGATACATACTGTACCTTCCACAAGTTCACAGTATTCTAAAGCTCTTCTAAATCTTTACAGAGATTATCTACACATGACATTCTGGGATTTGAGCTCCGCCAAGATGGGCTTTAAGAAGTTACTGCATAAGGGTATCAAATTTGTTTCACATAACCAGTTGGCTAAGAGATCTTCAACCAAGGCCAGATGTTGAAATGCTGCCTGAAGGTCTTACTGGAGTGTTTTAATGATTTGGGAAAGAGTTATTTCATACCCAAGGCAGAGGCTTCGCTGGTGCAGTTAATTCAAGGTATATTGCAAGTCTCTGAGCGTTAAAAGAGACCAGGAGATCGCCGAGAGACACAGAATTCACATAAATATACATCAGTTCCTATCATAACCTAATCAGGATTAATCTTCAGTTTACAGCTGAAAAATCCCTGGGGAACAGTACAGATCAAAAAACCCATCAAACCCCTCCTACCCTTAACCTTCCACTCATTAAAATCCATTAAAAAATAAATTAAGTCCTGCTTAAAAAAAAAAATAAAAATAAGGGTACATTATACCCAGACATTTTGCCAATGTTGTCCCTTGATTTCACAAATCTCCTCTTTCCCACTGAGCAATCCCAGGATTTCTAAGGGACCATCATATTCCCTTTCAGTCCTTTATTTAGTAAAAAATGAGTTTTCTCAGATTTAATAGATGCTTTTGTCCTTTGATGCCTGTGTAGCATTTCTACGCAGGTGAAATGCCCTCAAAATTATTATAAATCATGATTTTATACAGGGAGAAAGATTTATACACATTCGTGTCTCAAGTCAAATGTCACATTACACTGTGCAGTGACATTAATACTTAATATCTCTCCTGATAACTCCTAAAGCCCTGAGAGATCTCAAAGAATCACTTGCTTTTATCACACTGGTGTAGCTTCAGTGATCAATAATTCCACCATAGTCTCAGCCTTGTCAATCCCTTCTACCTACAGGAGCTCCATATTAGGGACAAAAAAAAAAATTGGCCTTTTTTCCATTAATTCACAGTTTTATGTTCTGTAATCAGGTGTTATCCCCACCGCCCTAAATCAGTGTGGAATTCTATAACTGTGACTATCTCCTGCTATGCATTATTTAAATCCTCCTCAGAGCTAAAGAGTCTCAGCCTTGTTTTAAGCAGAATATAAAAAAAAATAATAACAAAAAGATCAGCACTGTGGTTTATACTTGCATAAACAAATCATAATTGTAAGAAATAAGAAAAATCTTAAATATAAGTGTGTTACTTACCCGAGCACAAGCAAAGGAAGTTTTTGCAAGTCTTCGGACATATGTCTGAGAAGAGCTGAAACATAATTCGACCAACTAGAAGAGAAGAAAAATAATAAAGAGTTTTCTAACTCTTTATCATGATACAAAAAGTCTATAGAGAAATAAACCGGCATGTTTTGAAACCAAAATGTTCTGAGAATAAGTTATTTTCTCAAAAAGAAAACATCTCAAGTACACACTAAAATAAACGCGGGAAAGAACAATACAATAAGTGGGGAAAAATGAAGATGAAGCAATATCATTCCATCTAATTTATTCCAAATCCTAACGATTCCATTTTGATTTGAACCTGGAACGCCAAATTGACTTACTAACATAGTGGATCCCATCAATTCATGGCTGTTTTGATAAAGAAGGAGGAGATTTGCTATAAACGCAGGTCCTCGAAGAGCTGCTGTAATTCCCTCCTTGCCCTCCCAAGTAATATTTTTATATGAATACATTAATAATGATAATTCCACAGCTTTCCCTCGGATCATTACCTCAACAGCCCAAGTGACTCAGTCCCACGCTCTGTTAAGGATTCCAGATACTCTGGCGCTTTTGGCTTAAAATCTTTTAGTTTTTAAAAAAATGAAATAGATGAACCAAATATGAAAGGTGGAAGGTGAAAAGAATAATAGAATTATAGAATCATTGTGGTTGGAAGAGGTCTTTAAGACCATCGAGTCCAACTATTACTGCACTGCCAGGGCACCACTAAACCATGGCCCTCAGCACCACATCTCCACGGCTTGGAAACCCCTCCAGGGATGGGGACTCCACCACTGCCCTGCCCAGCCTGGGACAGACCTTCACAGCCCTTCCCACCAAGAAATTGTTCCTCATGTCCAACCTCAACCTCCCCTAGCACAACTTGAGGCCATTTCCTCTTGTCCTGTTGCTTGTTCCTTGGGAAGAGCCCGACCCCACCTGGCTCCAAGCTCCTTTCAGGGAGATGTAGGGAGTGAGAAGGTCTCTCCTGACACTCCCAGTTTCAGGACTAATGCTCCACTTCCCAAATGAACCAAATGCTCTTTTCTCTATGCAAAGTGAGCAGAGTAATTCTCACTCAGCTCAGCTACCCCCACGGTGGCAGTTACCATGTGTATCTTGGAAAACCATTAAAAAATTGCCGAACAGTGATTTAATATAAAGAAAAGCTACTTTAGAACTGATTCACATTTTCTATTTTATTTCCCATGATACTGGGACATATATTACAAAAGAAAACACCCCAAAAATTCCGAAATAGATGAAAAGTTTAAAAGAGACATAACTAGCAAAGAACAAGTTACTGCAATAGGTTGTGAAATAAGCCCTAAAAGCCACACAGCTGGCCAGCATTGAAAGGAAACCAGTAAGAATTCCTCAATGGGCACTACCCTCTAGTGGTGTGCACTGGTAAGACTTCAAAGATGAAGTAACTACTCCAGGAATTACTTGTTTTCCTTCTCCATGGTAGGGAGGGTTGGAACTAGATGATCTTCGAGCTCCCTTCCAACCCAGACCATTCTATGACTCTAAATAAATGAAAAAAATTGAAGTTCAAATATATTTTATTTTATGCATCATCCCCAAGAAAAGTCCTGAGAAGCTCCTAAGAAATTGTGTTCAATTTTAAGGCTTTGTCCCAACAGTCACAATTGCCAGCGAGGTGAATTGTTGGTTCAAAAAGGGGAGAAATAAAATAACACAGAAATCACCTTCATTTTGGGTAGTTTTAGATAAGAATTCGAGATGCCTTCAGCTGTTGAAATGTCTTCTAGCTGCAGTAAGAACATTCTCTATTTGTCATGATAGCAGGAAAATCTAAAGAAAAGGGGTAGAGATGGTCTCCAAAGAACAAAGGAAGAGCAACTATTCAAAGGCCTCACACAAAACAGTGGGAGCTGGAACTACCACTGTGACAAGACAACTGTTTGGAAGTGAAGGAACTGTTAGAACCATGTGGATTGAAGATTCGTCCAGAGGACGCTTCTACAGAGCTGTCTTCTCTGTTGAGTTACCTACTTCCATACTAAGCCCAGTACTTCAGGAGAGAAGAAATCCCACCCCTTGGCTGCACAAGCCAAACTGAGCAGCGACCAAGCGCTTTGGAAAGGCATGGACAGATCTCCTCTTGCATTCACTGCGTGAAGTAAACACGTGATACCTTTCAGAAGAAGTTGTCACGATGGTCATCCCATCGTGAGTAGAGAGATACGGACCAGCTGCTGAGTTCCTGAGCTGACAGCTGCCAACTAGCTAACAGGCGTCACTCCTCGTGGGCTCCAGAAGGGACTTTTGCCCTTTGGCATAAACTGCAGAAGTCTTCTGGTTGTGAGTTCATGTCCCACATACAAACCCTATCATATTTAGGGAAGGACATGGACCTGCTGGAGTGGGTCCAGAGGAGGGCCATGAAGATGATCATAGGGCTGGAACACCTCTCCTGTGAATACAGGCTGAGAGAGTTGGCTTTGCTCAGCCTGGAGAAGAGAAGGCTCTGGGGAGATCTTATTGTGGCCTTCCAGTATCTGAAGGGGGCCTGCAAGAAAACTGGGAAGGGACTTTTTACAAAGGCCTGTAGTGTTAGGAAGAGGGATACTGGGTTCAAACTGGAAGAGGGGAGATTTAGTTTGGAAATTAGAAGGAAATTCTTCACTCTGAGTGGTGAGACACTGGCACAGGTTGCCCAGGGGGGCTGTGGATGCTCCATCCCTGGAGGTGTTCAAGGCCAGGTTGGACAGGGCTTTGAGCAACCTGGTCTAGTGGGAGATGTCCCTGCCAGGGCAGGGGGGTTGTTGGAACTAGATGATTTCTAATGTCCCTTCCAACTCAAACCATTCTATGATGTGATTCTATGATATTTAGGACCTTAAGCAGCAGAAACCCCTTCTGTCTTCTGATAGAAGAACATCATAAGTTCTTGAAGATGTCAAGGCAGAACATGGGAAAAGACACTCGTAACTACGGTACCGTGACTTCAACGCTGTCTTTCACTAGCACTTTGTCAGTAATAACGCAGCTTCTCATGCTTTTCAACTCCTACAAACTGATGGCAATCACAAAATGATAGGGGTTGGAAGAGACCACCGGACCTGTCAGAGCAGGTTCACCTAAAGCACGTTGCACAGGATGGCGTCCAGATGGGGTTTGAATGTACATACCCAACATCAAACAACTGGAGATTCCACTTGAAAAGATAAAGTTGCCTCTCCTCAGAGCTGAGGAGCATGAGAGCACTTCAGCAGAACCTGAAGGACTGCTTATTCTGTTAAATCCACCTATATAAAATGTTGCCGTGTGCTTCTAACACTCGAACCACGTGCTCATGTATCCATCTGGTGGGTTTCTCTCTGTGTGTCACCTCAACTGTATGAGTACCATTATCACCAAAAGGTTGTATTTCTCCCTGATGAACAAGCAGCTAAATGTGCTGGAGAAAGATCAAACACTTTCACGCCTTGGTCAGACAAATACGTATGAAATAACAGCTGTTAATTTTTAAAAATACATGAAAATCTGTATAAAATGTATGCTTAAAACCTACAAATCGTTCTCTCACCTCTTCCCTCAAAAAACAAATCAGGAAAGATCTCATTTTGAACTTGAGGCTGAGGTATTGTGGTGAACGGAGATTTAT
>VZZY01017062.1:39449-62412 GCA_013400335.1 Eurystomus gularis | reverse complement strand
ATCACTGTCCCCCAACTCCTTTGTGATTATATTACTTTCCATTGTCACCGTCTTAATCTTCTTTTACAGAAACGCTTCACATTCTGTTCCATTATTAATAATCTTCTTCAAAGAAGCATTTTCATACATCGTTAATTGCCCTGCCATCAACCAAGCCAAAGATTTGGACCAGACCAGGCATTCAGGCCCAAGATCCAGAGATAGTTTCAGGTGATTTCTCACTAATTGCCCTACCACTACCATATGTTCAGCCAAACCAGGAATTTGGAGGACTTTTCGGACATAATCACCCCACCAAAATCCAGGCTGGGGTCTGGAGAACTACCATCATCCAGACTCAAGTTACAGGCATTGCCCACCATTTAGGCCAGAGTCCTGAGAACCTTTCACGCAATTCTTCACACAAGCACATTCAATTCACAGTCTTTTATTACACTGGTGTAATTGTATTACATTGGGGTTCTTCATATTCATCTTCTACACACAAACACTTTCTAACTTTTCCTGCTCATTTCTTTCTGCTCACTTTCTACTCACAAAATTACTTTCTCAAAGTCCAAGGTTTCTACTCACAAATGCTCTTTACTATTTAATCACTTTCATTACTTTGTCTCTTTATCTCTGCTCACTAACACTTCCTTACTCTCAAATGCTTTCTGCTCAAGCTGGTCCCACCTTGTCTCTTTCTGCTCACCTTCATTTTCTCACAGCCTTGACAATGGCACGCAGGATCTCTTTGATGGGGCTCCCAGTCTCATTTCATGCAGTTTCATAGGACCTTCCTTCAGACTGAGCTGCCAGCTACACCGATTTTGTTATGCTGGTTCAGCCATCATCATTTTATGCTGCCATCAGTTGTCTGATCACACAGGCCAACGCTGAACTCAGCAATATCCCCTCACAAGTCTTCCTTCAGACAGTCCTGCCATAAATTCCTGTGGGCCCAGCTCCTCCACTGCCCACTGGTGCCAGCATTGCCTGTTGGACACAACAGACAGAGATGGCTCCCTCAGTAGCTCCTCACATGGAAGGACATCGCTGAGAGAGCTCAGCAAGAGGGAGCCACCCCCAACAGAAAGTTCCTTAGACTAATTGGCTCCTGGTTGATATAATCATGGCCTTGCCCATCACCCCAAACATGACCACCTGGGTGAGGGCAGAGATACATAGGTGGGCCAGGTTCTGCCTCTGGAAGCTGAAGCCAATAGGAAAACCAAAACATTCTGCTAGGTTGTGACTCATTCACAGGTCAACTCCAACTTGGGGCCCACAACTCGGGCCCCAGCACTTCAAGGCTCTACACATCTGTACCCTTTGTACCTCAGCCTTAACAGAGGTTGCAGTGTTGCTTTGGAGCAGGAGGGGAAGAGGGATGGGGAAGGATAATGAAGCAGGCTCCTGCCAAGCCAAGCACAACACAAAAAAAAGAAAGCGTGTAGAAGGCAGAGTGCATTTACAAGCCTGAGAGACTTCTAAATAAAATGCCTTTTCTTCTTTCTTGTTGTCTTCTTGTTACAGGGAAATAGCAACTGGAGAGGATTCTCCTGCAAGTTTTGTGCTGTCTTTGCTGACAGCTAGATTATGTCTTGATTTTGAAATGCAAAGACCACACCAAAGAGGATCTGTAAGGCTTTCTCTCCCATTATATTCAGCAATCTCTTTACTTTGGAAAAGATTGCAATCAGAAAGGTAGTTTTCAGCAGGCACCAGTTCAGTTGCTGAATTAGGGTCAGTGGCCCATATCCTTGCAGGTACCTTCCTTTCCTCATGGTGAAGAGAACACGCAGGGCATGACCATGGCATACATTTGGTAGCTTGCCAGGGCCCAGAGACAGGGTCTCACATGTGTCTATAGAGAGTGAATTGCTAAATTTATGGGTGCTAAAGTCAAAATATGAGGAATTTCATAATGAGGGAAAGAGCAGTGTGCTATTAAAGGCAAGGTGAGGATCATCCCTCCTTGGGATTCCAGACACTCCCTCATTTGTATATGGGGCTGGTAGGGACTGCTACTGGACTCTGTTGCCCATGCTCTGCCTCTGCTTCCCCATCCCTCCTGACTCCAAGGCAGTTGTTCCCTGTCTGCTTGGATTGTAAATGCTCTCCAAGAGGCTAATCTCTGCATGCTCTTTGCCCAGAGATGCTGATAGAAGGCCATCACCTTAGTGCAAGCAGCACCTGGCCCCTTCCTTGCAGAATGCAGGAAATGCCATACTTCAACCCAAGTAACAAGAAAATTTTAAAATTCTCCCTTGTTCTCATTATTTTTTGTGCAGACTCTGGCCATCAAAACCTATTAACTTGAAGTGTGTTAGCTCAAAAAATCACAGCAGCCCAGACTACACAGATGGCCAATGGTCTCACTGCACTAATTCAGCCTTGCCTAATGTCTGCCAAAGAATTGTCAAGTCCCCTTTCCTTTAATGCTTTAAAAAAAAACCCCAACATTCAGAAAGTTAAATGCAAAACCATAGCAAAATAATGAGTACAAATGGGTATTTATCCTTTTCTTAAGCACATGGACGATCCTTTTGTCTTTCCTTTTAATCTCTCAAATTCATCTAACTGTAAAACTCAAAAGGCTACATTAGCCTCAACCGAGTAACTTTTACTATCATTTCCCCTCCTCTTCTCAATCAGCAGATGTAACTTTCCTTTGGAGCAGTGAAGCTTTATGAGCTTTCAAAAAATAACTCCTAATAAGGACAAATGAACAGGCTGCATTTTCTTTTTCCTTAATTGGCTCCCAGGGTATCTCCAGAGGAGGTCCTTGGGGTCTGACAACACCATGCACTCTGCAATAACCCCTTTCAGGAGCCTGCCACAGCCCAAGTGGGACCAGAGAGTACACAGATCCTGAGGCCCCAGATTTCTTCCCTAACCCAAATAAACCTTGACTGATGAGTTTATTTCCTATAAAGGGCCCTTGGCCCCTGAGGACTTCTCTTCAGAAACTCTTGCCTGTGAATGGATAATATTCAATTCTATATCTCTTTGCCCAAAGCTGAGAGAATCTTCTTTGTATTATTAAGGTATATTGACCAACAGTCAGGACTTTAAAGGTACCATCTGTTTTTTCTTTTATTTTTCTTTTTGGTGTTTTTTTGGGTGGAGTTGTTTTTTGTTTGTTTGGGTGTTTTTTTTGAGACTGTCAGGTAGTATATAAATACATTTCTTTTGGAAAGAGCCAAAAGTGAGCTTAATGGCAATGTGTCTCAGGAGGCGCTAAACCCTTTGCCTGCTGAAGGGTGGGCTGTCATTAAAGCCTCTCCTCCATCACCCTTAGAGTTTCTGCTGGAGGGTGATGCTCGGACACAGCTCCTCAGTTGTGTTTCTTTCTCTCAAATGCCAGTATGAGGATTACCTTGTAACTGTAATATTAGCCAGATATTCAAAGCATGATGCAGGTATTCTGTTTCATGTACCCTCTCTGCGTTCTCATTGACTGTCATAGCTTGTCTGAGAAGATGGGTAGAATGCTCTAAGTAACCAATAGTCAAGGGGACTGTCATGGAAAACGACATCTGAAGATGCTTGGGATTGAAAGATGGGACAATGGGACAATCTAAAGCACTTATTTAATTATTTAATCAAGTTGAAAGCAGTTTATAGCTTTTTTTTTTTTACTCAATTATACAAGAAGGCTTTTTTTAAAAAACATAATTAGGTTACTCATGGATTTTTTTTTTTTTAAATCCTATCTACCTGCTATCACAGAATAGTGTCACAGATAGCATGTCTGCAGGGTCAAATGGCATCTGAAATCTAACTAACCACCCTCTACTTTGATAGTCATTTTCATCAAGCTACAAATTGATTGAAAATGTTCATTGCAAACTCAGGCTTGTCTAACTTTCAGAAAAGTAAAGCAAGCGTAAGGTATTCTCTGTTGAGTTTTATCCCCAGACCATTTTCCTCCCCAAAAGTTGCTATAACTTTTATTCAAACAGTCATCTTTCCAATGGCAGCAACTATACTTTTACTGTTGGATTATTTTTGCTAAGTAAAATAAATACCCTGTTAGATTCAGGCTTTTGCCCTTAGTGCAGCTGAAAACACTACCACTCAGCATCAAAAGTTAAACTGATCTTACAAGGAAGTCATACTGCCATGTATTTTTACTCTTTGCTGGGTGGAGGCTGTAGTAACTTAAGAGGGAAAAGAGGGCTGGAAGGTAACCCAATACACTTTTCTGGGCTTGGGTCTGTTACTTGCTAACATAAAAATGACTAATACTTCTGGGTCACCTCTGTAAGACCTCACAGTTTTTGGAGTAGCTCAGTGTAGGCAGGCAGAGCCAACCACTTGCCTCCTGACGCCGCTGGTTTATTTGGTAAAGCTGTGACTGTAGGCACACTGTTGAATGCAACCAGCTTATGGCAATACAACAGTTACCATCAGTCAGCTTCACCTCTATAACCAATCATGCACACATCTGCAATTGACCCCAATGATAAACATAAAATGCAGGGCACTGTACCTGAGATGGAGTGTGCATAAAAGCACAAGGATGGAGAGTGGCTACTATTATATACTATGTCCTGCCATGAATTTATCACATTTAAACATGAGTCCCTTTAGTTTTCCTCTGCACTTTTTAGGGTGTCATGTAGCTGAAATAAGCTCTTTGCCTTATTTCCTTTTTGCCATGTCCCTGTTCCTGACAAGCTACTTTGCCTTAAGAATTTAGAGGCTTTCATTCTACAGAATAATACTTGGAGTTTGAGACAATTCACAAAATAAAGACTCATTTTAAAAGGTATTGAGATGTGGTTGCATGACAATGCCTATTTACTTTTAAAAGGAAACAAAACCAATACTTTGAGAAGTATGTCATACACATGGCAAGCTAAAACCTTCCAAGGACTCAACCACAGGGTTAAAAATTAATGTAACAGTTCACAGCTGTAGTTCAGTGATACACATCACAAAAAGGCTAGTGATTTGACATAAGACACACTGAAGTCATGGCTCACAAGGCAAAGTCCACTCTCCTCTTGATGAAACAGCTCATCCACAACTTGCAGCACTTACACTCTGACAAAGTGAAGTTTGAGGCCAGTATTTGAAAGGATATATAGAGATCTCATCTGTCTCTACATAACACATAGACTTTATATTCACATTAGCAAATCTAAGACAGGTAAATTCCAGGTGACTTTCAAGTCTCACTGTTTAGGCATCTAAAACTAAAATACTGAAAATCATCAGTTTTTCAAAATGATTGATTTGTTCTGAATGGAGAGAGATGGCTTTGGGACTTTGGGTCAGGTTCAAACACATCCAGCTTCTCCATAAAAATAAAATAATGCTACCATAATTTGACAGACAGTACTTCCAAGACTGCAATTAAAATGGGCATCTCCTCACCTATGAAGTCTTCCTTTGTCTTCACTCCTAAGAAACATTAGGTGACATCATTACCTTGGACCAATGCTGACAAAGGGAAATTTATTATTAAATTCAAAAGATTACTTCATTGTAACCTTGTTGGTCTGTTGATTGCTCATACTTAAGCTACCATACACATACATCGGCCAATCTTTACCATTTGTCAATTTGTATGTCCCATATATCAGGACAGATGGGAGAAAAAAGTTATTATTTCCAATGTCCCTTGCTTACACAAGAAGTTCATACTGAATTTGATGTTTCAAATCACACACTTGACAATTTTATTGTTGTCAGTGATAAAGGAAAAAGCCCAAATGAAACTAACGTCCTTTGCTGTCAAAGACAAGGGTATCTCGTGTCTTGAATGCCATCACAGGCAGGAAATTGCTTGCCCTGGTTTCAAAGAGAGATTTCTGGAAGAAGAAGGGAATGACTTCTTGACAAACTGCACTCTTTTTGAAAATTGTCTGTCAATCAAGGAAAACAAATCTGCGATTAGATGTTAACTCTTTCAAGTTGACCTAATGTTGTCCACACAGCATATTTAGGTGCTTTCTTTAGGACAATGCTATTTGTCAGAAAGTAACTTAATCTGCTTACAAAGTTTTTTGGCTAATGCCACCAATTTGCCAAAGAATTCTTTGATTGTTTTGGTCACCACTTACTTATCATCTCTGATTCCAAATGTGTTTGGCCCCCTCAATGATCAAATAACCCTTTGATTTGATTCAGAAGCCTGGAAAGAGAAAACAACAGTGTTCACAGCTTGCAGTGGATGTATGGGGTCCAGGATCAAACTGATGAAGGCAAAATTCACAGCACAAGTCTGGGTAACAGGAATGTTCAGCAGGGAGGCTATGCACTACTATTTTCTATTTTAAAAAAAAGGATTCACAGCAAAGGGGAAGCAGACAATGAATGTTTGCTTTTTGATTTGCAAGAGTACATCTCTCCCACCAACATCAGTGGGAGCTGTTTTAGCACAGTCCTTCTCTGAAAATCTTCCCCTTCTATTTAGGAGCCCCACAGCTCCCATTCCCATAAACATGGGGTTTACTATTTGTGTTTATACAGTACCTAGAGCAATGATGCTAAGATTTTCCCAGGAAACATCCCTGAGTAAGACTGCAAAATAAGTTTAACCACCGAAGCTGGAATCTGTGGAGTTGCAAAAAAGAGAACAGGGGAGTTCATAGCAGCCCTTCCATCTCCTCCACTGGAGAGCAATTGGGACTGAGTGAACTATGTACCAGGGAAGTTAGAATCAAGCTTTTTTCCAAAATTGCACAGAATAAGATTAGGAAATGCTAAAACCAAGGCCAGCACAAAAAAGCAGGATGTCATATGGTGCAAAGAGGTAGGGTGCTGGCTCCAGGAAGGTGTTAACAAAGTCAAAACAAGATCAGTGAGTTCTTGGATTAGACACTTGTGTGGCCCTTTGGAGTTGCAACAGTAAATACTACAGGGTTATATAATCTCCTGCTTCAGGATTTAAAGTAATCTCTGTGATAAAATTAATATAAAGATCAGAATATCCAGTTTCTGCCCTCTCCTCTTTCTCCCAAGGCGGCTGGGTAAACCATTCAGGAGGCTTTCGAACTGCTGGGAGGTAGCTCACTAAATCTTTTCACAGCATTCTCTGAGTCTGATTGGAAGTGGGATTTCAGCCCATGCATCATTTAGCTGCTTTTGCAATTTTTATCTCAGTTGCTCTCCACTCAGAGGCCACGTCTGGCAATATCTACAACCGTTCGCTACTCATGAAAATGTGATGAATAGCAGGGATTGCCAAGAAGATTCATATTAAATCTAACAGCTCTATAATAGTCAATAACCTACCTGTCAGGTCAGGGTATTTTATTAAAGACCATACTAAAGGCTTTTCTCTAATATTACATTATTGAATACTGCAGGTGGGCCATGCTGAGGATGTTACCTCTTCTATCTTTGTACCTAAATAAATACATATATGTGCAGTGCAAATCTACATTAGTTAGCTGCATGCTTTTGAAAGACCAAGGCTCTCCTGACACACACATTTGCATTGGTACTTCTCCATGCACTTTGATTTCTGGGCTGCCTTGCTACTTTTCCCTGTGACAGACCTGGCCTGGGACTACCTCCTGCAGAAGTTGCTCTGTTTCACTGTCGGTCAAGTGGATTCCCCCACCCACCCCCACCCTTTTCCCATAGGGTAGGATTATTCTTGACTAATACCAGCTGCTGACTACATGCTTCTCTGAAGTGTCTTGAGCTGGTGGTAGTCAGAGGGACAAGAATGGGATGGACAGAGCTAGAATCCAATTCAGCCCAGTGGCCTTCATCTCCACAGATAGCACAAGCAGGCATATTGAGGGAGGGCTGCTCAGTGCTCATGGCAAGAGGTCCAAGTCAACACAAAAACACCTCATTTTGCTACCTTTTGGGAATCAGTCTGCTTCAGATTATGCTATTCATTATAGGGATAAAAATTCAAATGTCGTATTTTAGATAGCAAGACCTTCCTGCCCCCAGCTGCCATGCGCTACCTTCTAAACTAATTTCCCATCACAGCACATAATCTTACACCACTGCCCAACAGACAGTTAGCTCCTCCCATTTCAGACCCTGCATGGTCATAAACATCTTGCTCTTTCTTGAGATTGCATTGTGGACTTGAGCAATGTAGGGAATGATTATCCTAAGGGAGCCTAGCAGCTGGTTACCCTGGTTGAAAGCACTGAGTATTGGTTCAGGGGGATGGAAATCAGGTATAGCAACATTAAGAGTAAAAAATGCAAGGCAGGGACTGGAGTTGGGGGAGGAGTGTGTACATTTTCAGCTTTATAGACAAGTGCAATGCACATGTAAGCAGGACAATAAGCCAGCACAGTTCCTTGCTCCCTTACTGTGGGAATTGTCTGAGATATCTCCCTCCAAAGGATTTTGAGGAACAAAGACAAACTAGGGTGCCAGGGAGAGGCTTGAGAGATAAAAAGTAGCTTCCCCAAGGGGGAGCAATGAGCAAACACTTGCAAAATATTAATGGGTCTCATAAACTTCACAATACATCACATCATGTTCATAAACAAAACAACTGCTCACTACAAACCCAGGAGAAAAAAGCTGCTACTTAAATCTCTGCTTCTTTGGCAAGCAGCACATCAAAGGGCCAGGAACTGGACTATCAGCATTGACTTGCACACTGACCACACCATAAGCAGGAGCAAATGCAGCTGCTTTTTAACTCTACTCACAACATTAAGGCTCACTCAGCTTTAGTGAAAGAAGTGTCTTTTATAGCAAGCTGCAGCTGGGTTCTGTTAAATATTTCAGGAGATGACATCAAATCATCTCCCTGACTGCAACCCCAACATAATAGCTTGCCTGGCCCAAATAACACCAGGCAGAAACCAGCATGGGGCTCATTTAGAAATGCAGAGGTTGAAACCAGGCAGGGATGGAACAGGTTATGTCTCCCAAACCGACAAATACAGCAGAAAGTGCCACCCGACACAGGCCTTCAGGATGCTACTAGAAAGCTGGCAGAAGAAAGCCTGCAAGTTTTCTGTAGGTGCGTGCATGCATGTATGTTAGCATATACACACATGATCTCTCTTGTGTCAATGCAAGCAGAATGAAAAACATTAGGCCTTTGAGCCATTTCTCCAAAGGAATAGAGGTGTTCACCCTGCAAGTGCTCAAGGAGGGACATTAAGGAACAGGTCAGCCTATTTGTAGCAGCCCTAAGGGGTCTTGTTTTGCCACAGACCTGTTGCATGTTGCATGGGGGTCACAAGCACACAGGCTTTTTCTAGATGACCAATGTTGCCTTGTCAATGCGCCACCACTGCAGTGTGTCAGTCAGCAGCCTGCTGCACCAGTGCTGGGGGACATCTACATCTGGGGAGAAAGGCAGTTTGGGAAGATGCAGAGGTCTGTATGTACTTGCTGTAGACACGTAAAAACTTCAGAGGACAGATCTCACCTCAGAAGCATAGGGTGTGAATTCATGGCTATGGCAGTTGTCTATTGCTGTGTGGTGTAATGTGGTTTCTTTGCTGATAGCTGAGATATTTACATTTCCATCACTACATGCCTAACGCAATCCCTGTAAAAGTTCATCTCCCTGGATGCGCTCTCCAGTCAACAGCCAGAGAGATCCCTCCACAGGGAGGCTTCAAGCAGAAGCTGGGAATACATGGACTAATTACAGGCTAAAGTTCCTTTTCCACTCTATCCCCTAAATGCAACAGTGCAAGGTTTGGTTAAGGGTAAGGCTCTTCCTTGCTTTGCAGTCCTGAGCCCAAAAGCAGTTGAGTCAGGAGGAAAGGTGAATGTTTGACCCAGACAGCTGGGGTCAGTGATTAAAAATGGCAGCCCACTGCCAGCAGAGTCCACAGAAGTGTGCAGCTCAAAAAAAGGACAAACCTTCATGACAAGAAACTAGCAAACAAGTCTAATGAGTACACTGTCAAAAGTGCTCAGCAAGCCTGGCTGCTGTGCTGGGTCTGCCCTGCTTTTGGTGGAGCAGTGCACTGGGTCCTGCTTCAGTTTTTAAGAGGAGGAAGAGGTAGGGGTTGATTTTCTCATTTGTATTCCTGCTCAGAAGCAAGAAGAAAATCTGTTCTTCTGAATTCACATGATGCATCCATCCAAGCCACTGTATGCCCTTTGGATGGATTAATCTGCCTGCTCCTAGCTTTGCTCTCCAATTCCCTCTCTGACTGAGCTATTATATGGTAGTCCTCATCATGCCATGGGAGCCGTGTTCCCGTCTCCTCTCTTGTCTGAATCTTTTTGTAGCACTGCTGGACACAAAACAACAAATAAAAGGAGCTGTGATGGTGCTGGATGACTCTTCACAGATTTAGCCAGTAAGATGTGCTGGCAGCATGCTCACAGGCCACCCACCCCTGAGTCAATCAGCATGGTGTGCTCCTTCCTTCTCTCTCAGGTTTCCAACACATAATGCCAAATGAGTCATCAAAACTTACAGGACAATAGTGATTTCAGTTTGGCAGCAACTTATTTTTTCCTTGTTACAACAGTATATACAGAGAGCAATTATTTCTGGAAAGCCTTTTCGTACTCCACAGAGTATTAAATAGGCAACACTGGATTCCCTTAGTTTAAATTGCTTCCTCTGTCAAGGTAAATCCTATGCTCAGCCTCCCTCCATCTCATGTTCATTTTGCTGGCTTTAGCAGACTGCTTCTCCCTAATTGACCAATTATGACCACTGTAACTAAGCCAATCATCCATCTAGAAGTGGATGCCTGCATGTATTTATCTGGATTGGGAATGCTGTAGATAACGGGTCATTAAAAATTACACTTTACAAGCCACAGATATCATGAGCCTGACAGGCAAAGAATGAGCTTTTAGATAAGAAAGAAGGCTTAGGAGGGTCAATTAGGTTATAATTGGCTTGGATCCTTGCCGTCTCATACACTGGCTTTATTAAAGCCCTGTAGTTGGAGACAATAGCTTGTCTTTGTTTCAGCACAATTATTTTTAAAATAAGGCTGCACAATTTGGGGATTGTGAACACATGATATCCACTACCAACAAATCTGAGATTATCAAACTCCTGAGCCCATCAGATTGCAAGGCTAAAGGTCATCTTGGAGAGGAGATAGAGAGGACAAAAACACTCTTCTTCAGCCAAGCTAAACTCAAACCTCTGCAGAGTATGATTGACTTCTGAAATAAAACACCACTGGTCTGAAAGGAGCCAACCAGCCCTGAGTTATATGAGCCCTACAACTGAGCCATTCTTCTTGGCACTGAGATGGGGTTAACCTAGCCTGGAAATGTCTCAGCAGCTCCAGCAATATCACAAAAGCAATCCCCTGTTATGAGTATTTGCTCTGAGGAAAGAGAGAAACTCCTTTAAAGTCTTTCTCAAACTGATTTTCTCAGCTCTCTCTCTAGACATATTTTCAAGCCAGTGAAAGGGAAAAAAGTGGCTGTAATGAAACTGGCCACTTCAAGCATGCTTGCTCTGTGGGATCTGGTGAGACCATTGCTGCTGATTTGCTCTACAACTTGGTTTGCAAATGTTGAGGTCAAACCGTAGGTATTTCAGATAACAGGAAAGCCAGGTTGCTTGAATTGAGGCATCCAGAATAGCATCAAAATGAGTGCACAGCACCTAGTGATCATCAGCAGCTTTTTTGTTGTTGTTGCACTGTTGCTCTCACACCTCATCTTTGTATGACAGGATTTGCACAAAAGGAATGGGAACTTGTAGCTCTTGAATCCCAGCCTTATTTCTACTCCTTGATTGCTATTTGGCTTTGAGCGAGATACTCATAATTTTATACATCCACTTTTGAAGGTATCATGCAGACTTCTCAGACCCATGTTTATAAATAATGGCCTCTACACACAGTATTATGTGGTTTACAGTCAGCATGGTGCTGCACTTAAAGAGCAACAGTAACACAGCTCTTTCAATCCACTCATAGAGCCCTGAGAACCACTGCAGTGATGGCTTCTGAGATGCTTGATAACCAAGATGCCTGATAATCATGATACCTTCCAAGTAAATCCTCCCCTTAGAAATAAACTCTAGGATGGATTTGAAGAATTGCCCATGTGTTTACTCATAAGCTTCCCTCACTTGCCCCATTTATTACAAGCTATTTTAATATTGGGGAAAGGAAGGGAAAAAAAGATTACAAAACTTTACCATCTTTTTGTCCCTAGAAAGTGCAAAAACACACATGGAAATACACTTGAAAGTGCAACAATACATATGAATGCCTTATAAATCAGAGCAGTGAGAAAAAAAATCTCTCCTTTAGAGGATAAGCAGAACATTTTGATGAAGGATACATTCATAGAACAAATTTTCTGTAATAAACGTCTGCCTTTTAACCGTTATTTTATAATCTGTCAGCTACAACTTATATGTATGTGCAATAGCCACATATTTAAAAAGAGAGAAAATGTATCCATTTTTTACCCACATTTAGCCTGAAGTGGCTTCATAATTTATTACTTCAGTTTGCTGCTGCTGTGATTGAGAGCTAGAGAAAGGGAAGCCTCCAAGCAGGGATCATGGGAATATAAAGGGAATTGGCACTCACAAAGAGCTGAGAAAGTCTTGGGCTTGTGGCCTCATTTTGACTCCTATCAATGCCAAGTGTAAAATAATAGTCTGATTCAGAGCTAAATGCCATCTAGATTTCCCACTGAGACCATTAATTCTCTTATTTTATTGTGGCAGAAAGTATTAAATACCTCACACTAGAATTGGAGTTTCATGCAGGATCTGTATTCCAATTACATAGCATCCTTTCCCAATTCAAGACATTGTATTGACTTGTTTGGGGTAAGAGGGGATTCGTTTTTGGGGTTTTTTTTTTTCCCTCAAGTTAAAAGAGCAATTTATTCTTTCTTTACCCTGTAGTTCAAATTGCAGATGTTTTTGTCAAGCTGGTTCCTATCAGAGCTGGTGCATTAGAGAGGAGAGTGGTTGCTTGCAAAGGAATTTGTGAATAGTAGACCTGTTTTGTCCAGTCAGATGACCTATCTGCAATCTTTGAGGACTATCATCAATGATGAATTCCAAAATGACACCTGTTAGAGACAGTCTAGCTAATTATTTGCAAGCTTTTCTGTTTATGCTCAAGTTTTGGCAACCAGCCTGTGAAGAATGACTCTGAGCTGTGTTTCCACAATAAAATGCTTCTAGGAATGACACAAACTGCTTTTTCTAGCCGATGCAAAAGACATTTGCCTCCCTATCACCACAAAACCAATATTAAGCAGCTGCTCAGCACTGCTTTCTGAAGGTACTTATGCAACTGACCAGCAGAATTTAATAAACTCCAGATTTAATCCCACAAACTAAAGCTGAGCTCCCAGCAGAGACACAGGGTGTATGAAGGGGGTGTTTTGAAATTCAAGTTCTCTCACAAGCAAGGGAGAAGATGGAGATATTCTGAGTTGAAACATTAAGCCAGGGCCAAATGGGCAGTTTTGAAGGGACAGTGGCAAATTATGCTTTACTTTTCACTTGGTGCTGGAATCCCTTTTGCAAGAAGTCCAGTAAAAAGTTCTCCTATCAACGGTTTTTCTTTTCTTTTTTTTTTTTTTCATTGGGCAAATGCAGGGTCTAGGATGTGCATTTGAGAAATGCAATGAAAAGGACTAGTTTGTCTGGAAGGATAAGCAGTCCAGCTGATACCCAGAAAGTCGTGTAAAAGCATCTTTGGAGTGCATATCCCCAGTTTCTGTCAGGGTGGGTAAAGGGACATCAGTCTGGAACATCAGTGAATTCCCAGTGGACAAATTCTTTCCCACTGCACTGGGTTGTGTAAAACAGCAACCTCACCATACCAGGCTTCGTGGTCCCTACTAGGAGGTAAGGATCCTTTAAAGATGGTTGGTGTTGTCCCAGGCTCCTAAGTTGCATGCTTCCAGTGATGGTGGGAACCCTCCCTGTCTCTCCTGTTCCATTTCATCTTTCTCTGCCCACCTACAAAAAAAGGTCATACTGACACCACCAAAGTAATCCAAAATGACAGTCAACCGTCAGCTATTCTTCATTAAATTCTTTTTTGGTTTGTGATGGAGGGTGCTTGGTAAGGTCAAAGAAGCATGTGGTTATGCTGAAATATTCATAGAGATTTGCATAAAGGCCATTATATATATTACCAGAAGGGGGGGATCCTGTAGGACAGGTGTTCTCCCTGTTTCTATTTTTTTGTTTTGCCATGTCACTTTGGGGGAAATATTAAATTAAAATTATAAAATCTAAATTGAAAAGAGGTAGTAAACAAGTCCCAGATGTCAAATTGGAGAGCTGGGTGTAGGAAAACATTGAGTACTTAAGAGTTAAGGACAGGCAACCTAAAAAGACAAATGAACAAATACTATTGTGACAAGTCTGCTGGATCTTGGGAAATTCAGATGCTGACTAAAAATGGAAGAGAGGGCTAAGATTTACTTCTGGTAGAAATCAAATGTAGGCAAAGTCAGATGAGAATAAAGCCTGATTCAGACACACAGCTTTAGGGCATTTGTAGCAGGCTGCAAAAACTGCAGCCCCCTTCGTGCAGTGAGGTGATCTAGTGTAAAATGACACATCACATTAGAAAAGAAAGAAACAAAACCAACCAGAGATAATGACAATACTACTAGGTCATATATCTTCTGCTAGAAAAGGCTTCACTAAGAAAGCCACAAGGCAATGTGCCAGTCCAGGGGGATCCCATAGTGATGATCTGTGCAGTTGTACTAGAAACACCAATGAACAGGCCAACAGCAAGCCAGAAGGGAATATTCAACCATCTCTATGCTGGACCTTCCCAGCATCACCCATGTGCAGTAAGGCAGCGCTCAGCCCTTAGTGTCATGGTTTGGTTGGATTAAGACACGCAGAGTATTTTAGCAATGTTTAGCTCTATCTAATGACAAGAAAACTCCTGTCCCCATCCCTTTCTGTGCTTGTCTTGCTGTGATACATCAGGGAGGAAAACCATGGGTTTCTGAAAACTTTCAAGATTTTCTTCACCGAGCCCTTCACCCACAGCATCTGCACCCGGACTTCATCTCTGAGTGGGGCTATCCATGCTCTTCTCACTGCTTTCATGCCTTTTTGCCCTTTTCTCAGTCTTTGTCTGTTGGTAAATAATGCAGCCCTACCAAGTACTAACCACTTCCCAGCATTTGCTGTCAGGTCCTAGCTAACCCTCTTCACCCAAGTCACTTACTGCCTCTCCAGCCTTTCAGGTGCCCTGTTTTGAGTCACAACCCCGTTCTTACAGTCATCTTGTTGCAAAATACAGCTCACCTCCTCCTGCGTAAACAAGGAGTGTCTGCCAGGTTTGGTGGGACTCCACCTCACCTGTAGCATGCTGTGAAGATAACACCAGAGAAACATCTCTTTTCACTTAGATGAATATATAAAGAAATTCCAGAGTGGTGCTATTTTGCATTAATTTTAGTAACAAAGCAGTTTGCAAAATTGACATTCTCAGCCAAGATATCCTTATTCCCTTCCACTCCTTAGTCTATAATAAATTACCTGCTGCAAGCGACTCTAAGCCTCAGCCATAGGTACAGCACAACTTTTTATCCATTTCTTCCCCACAGCTGCAGCTCCTTGGCCAGGTTAAACTTCCCAGAGCAGAGCCAAATCTTCCTTTTGGTTCAGAAACAGGCATCCTGGAAAAATTGTCTAGACTACAAACTATTTTTCCAGGAGGCAGATAAGGAGCTGAAGAAGAATGAGCCACAAACACCTCCAAGGTACCACCTGAGAAGGATGCAATTTAACCTGAAAAAAATCTCAGATTGTTTCCAAACAAATACCATTTTGGTAGCTTTTCATTGTTTTCAGGATCTTAAAGCCTACCCTTGATACGTCTTCCCTTGCTAGCAGTGGTCTGCTAAAGCCATGCCAGAACCTCCACATCCCTTGCACTTCTGTTAGAGATGCTGAGATTCTACCTCAGCTGCCCTTCATTAACCAAATTACTTAATAATTATTCTTAGAAGAGTGAACTAACATCCCATGACTAAGAAACAAACAAGGCTGTAGTTTTTGTTGTCAGAAGTAATGTGTTTTTGTTTCCAAAATTAAAAAAAAGTAATTCTTCATCTCTTTTTCTTAACAGTTTTGGGCATAGCAGCTTTTATGTAGTCTAAATCTATCCTCTTTTAGTTTAAAGCTGTTACCCCTTGTTCTATCACAACATGCCCTGGTAGAAAGATTGTCCCCATCTTTCTTATAGGCCCCGTTTAAGTACTGAAAGGTCACAATAAGGTCTCCCCAGAGCCTTCTCTTCTGTTTAGCCAGAGCCAGGCTAAAAAAACCCAGCTCTCTCAGCTTTTCTTCATAGGAAAGGTGTTCCAGCCCTCTGATCATATTTGTGGCCCTGCTCTGCAACACGTCCGTGTCTTTCTTGGGCTGAGGACTCCAGAGCTAGATGCAGTACTCCAGGTGGTTTCTCATCAGAGTAGAAGGGCAGAATCACCTACCTTGATCTGCAGGATGTGTTTCTTTTGATGCAGCTCAGGGTACTGTTGGCCTTCTGAACTGTAAGTGCATATTGCCAGCTAATGTCCAGCTTTTCATCCACCAGTAACTCACAAGTCCTTCTCAGCAGGGCTGCTCTCGGTCCCTTCATCCCTTAGCCTGTATTGGGATTGCCTCAACCCATGTGCATGACCTTGCACATGGCCTTGTTGAGTTCCTTGAGGTTTGCATGGGTCTGCTTCTCAAGTTTGTCCATGTCTCTCTGGATGGTGCACCATGAATATGCCATTATCATGAGTGAATGAGGAGTGATCAGGGTAACATTTGGTCCCAGCAATGTGAGATTACAAATGAGAGATTTCTGGGATATTTTTTTTTCTTTTTTTTTTTTTTCCTTTTGCTCTCAGCCATGTATAGGTGGGAAGATTTTAGTCAGAGATTGCTGAGCCTTTACAACCTTTTTTTTTTTTTTCCTATGAGCTTGTGTTCCTCCTGCAGGTAATGGTCTCTGAAAATTTTCCCCCATAGAAAAAATAGACTCAGCTTTCAAAGTTATCTCAGCAGTAGGTGGCACTGCTGGGACTGAAACCTGAAAGGGAAAAACCAAGATGCACATTTTGTGCTCAGAAAGGACTGTTGGGATTATAATTGCTATAAAATAACCCATACATGCAGGTTACCCTAATAACCACATATTGATTATAAATTGTTTCCATAATTGGGCTTCTAATGCATGGAGTTTCCAAAAGCTTTGCATGAGCTCTGTTGTGGAAGAAAGGGAGGTTGCATGACAGCAAGCAAATGAGTAGCCTGCTAGCAATTAAATTTTGATTTGTGTGTTATTTATCACAACATATACCTTATAGTTAAGCTTTTTTGGTGTGTTTATCTGGCTTACAAGGTAATGAAGGAGCTTTCTATTGTGAGCAGCATTTGATTTATAGCCTGCAGAATATACTTCCTCTTACATAACAGGATTATACTGAGTTCTTTTCTAGGCCTAATCTCTATTAGATATTGTTATACAATGCTGTTACACATTCTTTAATGCATGAACATGTGTAATACTAAGATTGACTGGAGCTGTTAATTGAATATTCTGTATGTCTTTGAGAAAAGCTGTGGGAAAGTAGGGTTCCTATGATCAACATCAGCAGAAAATGAGGTGGCTTCTCATTATAAAGGTGGGCTCATCCCCACCATCATAGGATTTCATGCATTTGATTTTATATCCAAGCGATTCACCAAGCAAGCTTTCTAGCAGCTCAGCTCCAAACCTGCAACGTCTCTTTTCATCAGTGTGGGTAATTTTCATGTGATCCCAGCAGTACTGATATGCTTGCTGGTGTGCTAGTAAACAAGGCTCTATATCCAATGACAGCAATACCTGCATTGCTACTTCAGCACTACAACCAGCTTCAAATCAGGGAGTGAAATGGTCTCTCTGATGGTGTGTTTCTGCTGGAAAGACAAGAGATAGAATTTAAGTGTGGTGGTGGAGATATGGAGACCATCATGACTAAGGGAGGCTCCACACAAGTGCAGCTTCTCCATCACGAACAAATACTAAAGGGTGTGTGGTGGGGTTGCATCAACAACCCAAAGCAGCTTCATTGCCTCCTGCACCTTCCATTTGCATACAGAAGACCACAGCTTGCCAGGGTGATATTTCAAACCACAAATGACCAAACCTGTGAAGTCCTAGGTGTGAATTTATAGATCCTTATATATGGGGAAGCTTGGAAACTGCAGCTGCCCCTGGAAATTGCTTTACCATGTCTCATTTCAAGGACACTCTTCCTTTCTTTTGATTTCTGTGAGATTTTAGGCTTTGGGGTGGTCAACCAAGATCTCTATTTGCACATAAAAACCTCAAGCTCATGGAGGAGCCTATGCTTGCTTTGTAAAAGATATACACCAAAGCAGAAGAAAGTATAATTGTATCTCTGTGATACAAGTGTCTATGTAAGTATCAGGCTGTGCTAGTTCTTGGTAAGCGAGCATTTCCTTAGAAGACATGAGGAAAAAGATTTAAGAGCTGGAAGAAATACTGTGTTATGAACACTGCTCTTAATAAATTGTAAAATAAATCACCAAATATCATTCTGAGCACACACTAGTAGCTTTTGCCACCATATCAGCACATGATTAGAAAAAAAATACCTTTGAAATTAACTTGATAGATGTTGATAGAAATTACCTTTTGAAAATAATTTACCATTTCCTCTTCAATCTTTTCATTTTCTTTCACTTTATTTTGGTTGAAAAGCAACACTAAAAAGTCAGAGGTGGGAGGAAAGACATTTTTGTGACAGGGTTGTGGAATATGCAATGGCCCAGGGAAAAATACTTCTTGCCAGTCTCATTTGTATTCAATAACTCAGCAGAGTTTTCTTTTTTTTTAATGTACACATATACATGTATTTCCTACCTTGCCTTTGTCACCCTTGTTTTTAAATAATAATCATTATTACAGCTTTTCACCTGAGATGCAGATCATGCCAGGAATTTAAAGATGATGGTACCTCATTTCCTGTAATCTTAAAATTAAACTTCTGCCCTTGAAAAGTGTTGTATTGTAAGCAAACAAAGATAAAGAGTGTAGTGGTGTTGCCTTATTTGAGTTTTGGATTTCCCCTGCTTCCAAAGGAATAAAGGGATTGAGGCATTAAAGGCAGCTGAGTATGGTGGAAAGGTATTATTGTTGTTCTCAAAGAACAAAGCCTTTCTTTTAAAAGATTTTAATGTGTTTTACCTGCTTCTATACATTTCCTGCTATCCTCCTCTCATCTGGCTGCCATATAATTTCACAGTGATATCTTAGGCAGAGAAAGCTTCACTAAATGTCATTCATTTTGCTCAGAGGGGATAAAATAAACTGAGATCTGGAGTAACGTACAGGGTCTCTGGGTGTGGAGACTCAATCACTTCTTTCTCTCCCATTTATCAGACCAAAACTAAATCAGGCTGCTTAACTGACTGCCAAAACAGGAACTTGGGAGTCTATTATTTTTTAATATTGAACATCATTTTATAGTTAGCAGCATTTTAAATTCAAAAGCTTTCATTTCATGATGCCCTGGACAGGATAAAATAAGCATGAAACCTTTCCCCTTTTCATTTACAAAGTTTTATCCTGGAGAACGCTGTTTTGTTTTAGTGGGGTCATTCCTGATTTACAGGAGGAGAGGGAGATTCTATTTCCTTGTCCCTGGTGGGATTTTTCCATACTTTCCATGGCATGTCCTCCCTATGGAACAGTGGGGAGGTGGGAGGGAGTTCTTGACTATATGAGGAAATGAAGAAAGCTATTGACTTTGATGGTAGATAGTGTGGTGATCTCATCTTCACTTCTGATGATCCCCTTTATGCCACTTTAGTTGTGACTGTTTTTATGCACCTGCTCCTTCCCATTGATAATATGTGATTTAAGGTGACTTTTCAACATAAATGAAATCCACTTCTGCAGCATGGTCTGGGGAGTCTAGCAATGATGAGCCAGATACTGTTGTAGGTATGAGACTAACGGCTGTGAAATCTCTGAATCTACCAGTGGATATGCATGGGAACTACAGGAAAAGGTATTGAAATCTTGGCATGACTGCTGGGAAACACAAATCAAGAGATATTAATGTTACCCATCATTAGTCTGTCCCCAAGATTCATCTTGTTACCCCCTTGATGTTAACCATTCAAGAGGAGCCAAGACAAATGAAGAGGATTTTATTCCTGGAAACAAATCTACAGTAATATGCCAAGCAGTGCTAAAATGTTTCTTAAAAATGCTTTTTCAAACCCATACATGAACACTATCTGCCTCTATTGTAATAATTAAGCTAAGAGCCAAGCAGAGCTCAGCCAGGCTGTAGATCTAGTACTGAAAAATCAAACACTGGACTGGCAGGCTCAAAAGAGATGGCATACGGCACTTGAACCCACAGCTTCCCATATGTTGGGCATCCCTGTGTGGCCAACAAGGCCACCTCTACCCTGGCATAGATAGTTCAAGTGTAGTCATCACACATAGAGAAGTAGGTACCAGCTGAACCAGTCCATCCCAGATCTGGAAGCTTTCTGAGGTGCCCATGTCTTGTATTAGCCTGAAAGGATGCAGCAACATCTTTAAAATATTATATCTACACAAACATATAGATAATAAATATATTAATTTAGGCATAAGTAGCAATTCAAGAAGACCCAAGCAAAGCTGGTAGTCAGCTTTTGCTGTCCATAGCTAATAAGCCTGTCCCATAGACTCAGTTATAAAACCAGAGGGGACTTCCCTCTGCCTTGACCTAATTCAGCTTTTGCTGATTGTCAGTGGGGATTTTATCACTGATCACAAACAAGAATACAGCTACATCAGTGCCATGAGTTTTTACAAATCTTACTCACACTAAACACAGGTCCAAGCCCTCTCCATCTTATCTTCACAAGCATTGAGAGGTATTCAATAAAGGCTGAAGGTCAGGGGTTTTTTTTTTGCACTGAACAGTTATTAAAGAACCTAACCATCATACTCGTAGAAGACTGCAGATCCAATTTTACATGAGATGAATAACAAGATCTTTGGTTTGTCAGTTTGCCTCATTTCCTCATGTCCCTGCATCTGTAACAAAGCAACACTTCCTGCATCCATCACCTGCTGGCTCTTGCCTCTTGCCCCACCTATCAAACAATCCTAGCACCTGTCCTCCCCTTCGCTACAGTAGCCTCTTTAGTCACTTGTTAGCCAATCAGACCTTGCAAGCACGTTACCAGCATGGGCAGACAACAAGGCCTAAAACAATTATAGTTTTTATTTCTAAAAAAAGGTACCAGATGTTTACTGAGTCTTAGTCAAAGGGATTTTATGGCAGCCTTGGTGCACCCCCAACAGAACAGCATCTGCGAGTCTCCAGACTATGAGATTTCATTAATTCCTCGATGGGCTCGCATTTCTTGTGGAGGGCTGGATTTTTCTTCTTTTCCTGCAAATGGTGCAGGTACCAATGCAGGAGGATTGGCATTCATGCCACATTGCAGCATTTATTGGCATCTAGGGCATTTTGCAATGTTTTGGAATGTCACCACTCCTCAGCATCAGGTAAGTGAAGGATGTTGTAGAATTTTGGGACTGGCAGGATATCGAACTTTCTGTGTGGGTAGAATTGCACCTGTAGGAAGGGAGACTGATTGGAATTATCCACCAAAATAAAACAAAACAGAAAAAAAAAAAAAAAGAAAAAAGAAAAGGCTAGAAACTAATATGAAAAAGCTTAAAAACACTAAAGGATGTGGCAGTAAAGGAGGGAGAGGGCACAAGTTGTATGGCAAGGTTATGGTGTGCACAAACACTTCAGTCTAGCTCATTAGCTAGGTAGTTTATCTCCACTAATGGTGCATTATTGCCCACTAGTGTGGAGCAAGATTAATCAACAGGTGATTTAAAAAAAAAAGACACTTGCCTGTAAGGTATTACCAGTGCACATCAGCCATATACCAAGGCAGTGACCGCAGGTCTCCTGACACTTCCCAGTTTAGCAGTCTCCATGCTCTGCACATCTGTAGCTTGGACCGACTGGTGATGGCTGCCGTATCCCTGTCCAGATAATATATGAAGTTAAACACACATGGGGAAGTCTCTGTTTGTCCACAAGCAATATTCAGACCTTTGTTTCAGGACAGAGGAGGCTGAGACCAGATTCCTTCCTGCAATACCTGCTACAATAGGACCTGGAAAGCTGATCCTGCTCAGCAGGGGAGAGGCTTTTATCAGGGTGACCCTTTTGTCTGCTCTGTATCCGATAGCCATGATTCTATAATAAAGGCAGAAATATTGTTGACTTCCACAGTAATTTACTACAGGGAAAAATCAGGTAGTAGGTTCCATACAAACTGGACAGCTATAAATAGCACTCAGCTATGTGCTGAGGAAGGTTGACCTTCTCACCCCACAGGAAAGGAAGGTAGGATTGCTTATGGTGTTTTCCTCCTATTCCTCATCTGCGACCTCCCTACTCATTGCATCTCAATTTCACTTTAATTTTACATATACAGTTTTTGGTATGTCTCTTTTCTTCAGACTTTTGCTCGAGAGAAGGAAGAAGAATATGAAACCAGAGGACAAACACCTCCTGAACAAAGGCAATCCTCCAGCTACCAAAGAGATAGATCTGAGTTTTTCTCAGACTGGAAGGAGAGAGAAAAAGGAGTGGTGGCATCCATAATGTGAAACATGCATGCAGAACTGGAATTCAGGGGGCCAAGAGGACACAATTAAGTTAATGCACACCTTCCCAGTGGAGGACTACTCAACAGTTAAGCAAGATTTTAATTAACTTACTACAAGCTTATAGTGATTTAAAAAATATTCAGTGGCTGGAAGAATTAAAGCTTACCTGAGGACATCTCTTTTTCCTGGTGCAGTCTGATAACTGGTGGGATTCCTACAGGAGAGACACTTTCCCTTGATAGTCCACAATCATTTCCTTCATCTCAGCACCTTCTCTCCATCAGTCTCTGCTCCTCCAAATCTATCATCTCCTCAAGGAGCTTGCAGCAAGGTAGTCAGCCTTGAAATGTAATATCTATAGCTAGAATGCATTTCATACC
>VZZY01017062.1:0-39130 GCA_013400335.1 Eurystomus gularis | reverse complement strand
GGTTGGACCTCTGCGCTCCCGACCGCGACAATACCACACTGGCTACCACAAGGACTGTTTTTCCAACACATCTGTAGACATAGTTTGTGGTATTAAAGAGAGGGAGGTCCTCCACACTCTGAACACTGTGATGGGAGTTACACATTTTGATCTACAGGTGCTCTACAGACATACACGTCTCCAAGCAGATTTTCTTTGAACAAGGCAGACAGGCAAAAGCTAGTATGTGGGCTGCTTCCAGGCAGGCTGTGAACAGACTAGATGAATCACTGTTGTTTTACGAGATGCTTCAGTGGTAAATGGGGATAGGTATGCCTGGAGGAGTGACAGTGTGGTGACTGGGACTTGGTATGGTGCATTTGATGCTTTATATGCTGGACTAGGAAAGAGAGGCAGGTTCCTAGGATGTGCTGCACTACCAATGTAAAATAAGATCTACACTGTGAAAAAGCCAAAACTGTGCCCACCCCATGCCTGGGACCAACATCACGTGGAGCTGCCTTAACACATTAGGAGAAGTGATAAACCAGCTATGCTTGGCCTCCAGCACCAGGACCTTTGGCTCAAGAAATACGCTTTTCAGGAGGCTGAAGTAGTACCAATTTTTCTCCTGTAAATGCTTAGTTGTTGTTCAGGGCAAACTTTTGGCATCCCATTTCATTTAGAAGTAAAGACATACTGAAAAATCACAGCCTCATGCCCTTTCTCTCTGAAAAGGTTGTGATGGTGACAGCAAGAAAACATCTTCCAGGGTCTGAATTTTCTAGAAAAGGAAATACAAAATAATACTTTTTTTTCTCAGTCCATGGTTTGACACCTCTCCTTTTAATTTATTTTTCTGCAGTGGTTGAGACCTAGGCTCATTTGCCACACTTGAAAAGAAGGGATCTCCCCATCACAATCCCTACAAATGTCTCCTCAGCTCCCAATGTGATTTCTTCAGCCGATGGATTCAGGGCACATTGCAAACAGCACTGCAATGGCTGGTAACTCTGCACTTACCCCCTTGGAGATGTTGAGGTGTTTAAGGAGCCCGTCCTCATCTCTTCTACTACTAAAAAGAGCTTGTATCACATTTGTGTGACAGCTTGCAAGGAGAGCAGAGGGCAAGCGACCAGAAGGCTAGCACCAGCAGCTTGTATTCATCAGACAAGCTTTACAGTAAGTTAATGGCAGGGAAGAAGAGAACTGAAAATACTCTTTGAGAGCTAAATCTTACTCAGTTCAACACTTCAGATATCAATTCTGCTGTGACCTTCTTTTCTCATCACTGGTCTAATTGGGAAGTTATCCTGTGGTCTCAGCTGAGTCCAGGTCCCATTGCCTAGGCTCTAGTGCTGGTGAGAACTATCTCAGTGCAATCAAACTCACACTATCACATGCATATACATATCTGTCATATCTATCCTTCTCCTGCACACCACAGTGCTGGTGCGGTGGAGGCATATGAGCTGGTTTCAGACATCTAGGAGCACAGGTGCCCAAGGATCTACAATCAGTGGAGATAAGGGGCACTTTCAAGGGCAATTGAACCCAGCTTGTTTTGAACCCATCTCAGAACAGTATTGGTAATCCTCAGGAGGGGCACCTCTCACCACTGGGTATCAGAGTGAGGGAACGGTGGTCCCCTCTTCATATATCGTCAGCTGCGATAGGAGCTGTTGCGTGCTGTGACCCTTGTAAAGGTCTCACCACGTCATCCACCCGCCAAAGAAGCAAGCTGAAAACATTGCTTTTCAGGGTAAATCAAGAAAAAATGAAGGTAAAATTGACAGCAATAGTGATTTTGGTGGAACACTGTATTCCTAGCAGTGCTACCGCATCCACTGACTTTATTAGAGTGCTTACAGAGTGTGCAGTAATGTAATTAGATTTCACAATGTGTAATAATGATTTTTATGCAACACAACAACTGAACATTAGGGAAAGGAATTTGTTCCCATTATAGACTTAGCAAAGATCTTGGACTTCATACCTGACAGTGCATCTGTTGGGCTTCAGGCCTGGGCTATAGTTCAGCAAGAGCTGGAGAACAGCCTAGGGCAAGGATTTTATCCCCTGTGGCTCCAGAAGTGCCCCTGTGCTGCCTTCTGCCCCTTGCCTTCCTGTACAGGCAGCATCACCAGGTCCTAAGGGAACCCAGCACTAAGCTCCTCCCTGCACCTAAACAACCTAGAAAGCACATAGGAGGAGAAAACTCTTTTATTGAGTAGAGAACATCTCTAGTTCCTTTGGAGAAAACTATTTAGGAGCTAGGATGTGCCCACAACACATGAACTGGCCCGGGTAGGAAGCAAAGGAGCAGCACAGCATGAGATCAGGGAGGGAAGATGAGCCACTGTGGAGCAGGGGATAAATATGGGCCAGCAAGGGGATACTAAGGAGACAAAAGGGAGAGGGATCTTAAAAGCTCTCTGCTGTGCTCCTCTTCCAGAGACCTTCACTGTGTTCACGTACAAGTCAGGTGACACAGAGCCTGGCACAATTTACCCCTTAGCATAGATGAGGACAAATAATTTCCAGCATCATGTCTCCTGTTTTAACCTCTGGTGACTGCACCAAAACACTTGTAGCACTCACAGAAAAGGGCACAGCATTGGCCAGCTTGCATGTCCAACAATGCAGCTGAGAACGGCAGCAGAAATGCAGCCCTCGGCTCTGGCATGTCCAAAGCTTGGCTTAACCCTGCCCAGCTGACGACAGTACATGGCACTGCGACTGGCAGCATCACACTGCTTGTGACTTGAAAAGCTTATTGTGACAACAAATATTTTATGACTTCAGAATAAATAATTTTTCACTTTTCCTCCAAGCAGGCTTGTTTTAAATGCCACTTTCTCTGTCTCCACTGTTAATGAGCATGAGTTGACCCATTTATTCTCTGCTGCACTTTCTGCAGCAAATCATGACTTTACTACAAAGGTACAGACTATTAGAGCCACAACTTTATTGGCAAGATTTTTTGCTTGTGAACCCATTAGTATTTTCCCCGAACCATTTTTCCTCCCTCATCTTGCCAGAATAGAGAATTGCTCTTTTGCAGGTCTGTTCTCTCTACTATTCCCTTGGCTTGAGTGAAATATATATGAGATGACTCAGAGTTTGAACTCTCAGTATATGTTTCTAATACAAAATCTCTCTGTGTCTGGGGACCTAAGACAGATATTTCACTTTAGGTAGGAAATACTGATGACATCATGCCTTTGATTTCTTTGCTGAATGGCTGTGCAGCCTGCACATGGTGAAGCTGTTCAGCCATAACAGTCTCATCGCATTTAGGAAGCTGCTTAATATTCAATGTAGGTACAGCGCAGCAGGCAGCCACTGGTCCTCCTGGGTGGTGCTTAGTGGGAGTGCTTAGTGGAGCTTTTAACCCCAGCAAATCCATACAATCACATATATTTAAGGGTAAAGGATCTTGCAAGGAAAAATAGGATTACTAAGACCTTTTTGTGCAGCTGCTGCATCCCCTGGACAGCAAAGCTCTAAGCAGAGCATGTCAGCATACAGGTCAGCTACCCTTACCCTACACACCACCTTGCACATGTTGATTTGTACCCCGTCAGCTGTGTGTGCTGGAGAGGTTGAAATTAGCCTCACCATCGGTGACTTCAGCTTCCCACAGCAGCAGATGCTGGCAAGTGCATCCAAGCAGAAGGAAGCATGCACACAACAGCTTCATTTTTAGCTTTACAGCTTAAAAAAAAAAGACATGCCGTCATTTTATTTTGAAACATGACTAACTAAAAGCTCATATGCATTGAAGGAAGCTTCAGAAAAAGATCAGACTCCTGCAGGAATACCTTTTAATCGAGATCATTTTGATGACATTATGGTGACAAATTTTCAGCCTTTCCTACAATTTTATACCTTCCTACGCAGCAGGTGTTATCCAAAAAAGATCTAGGAGAGATATTAGCACGGCTAAACAGGGCATAAGACAGGAAATAAAATCTAATTGCTGAGAAATGAGGCAAACTGCAGGACTTGCACATCAGCAGAAACAATTAGTACTTGGGGTGGCTAACCAAGGGGTTCAGCAAGGTCCTCATGCCTCAAAAACCACAGTCAGCCTTGAAACATCTTTCTAAAGGTTAGTACACAGTTCAGCCAGGAGTTACAAATTTGCTGCAAGCACTATCCGTTTCATTGCTTTGGTCTGCATAGAGGAAACCATCCTCAGCATTACCCTGGGCTTGCTAAGGGGCCTCTAAGCAATACCTAGACATGCCGCTGTTTTTCCTTCAATTAGGGACCAGAGTTAATATCAAGGTAGGCACAGAGCTGATTAAAGCAGCTCCTAGGCTTCATACAACATACTTATGTTGTTGTTTGTTAGGTTGGTTTTTTTTTAGCACTTGTCAAGGTGCAACTCCTATTTGCCTTAACTGAATGATGAACAAATGCGCAGATTATGGCAGTAACAGTTAAGAGACAGAAGCTAGTTGAGAAAAAATGGTGGGAGCCCAGTTGTAAGCATCTCAAGATATCTCTAATCTAACAGCTATAGTCCTCCTCAGAAGAGGGTTTAACCTGTGGGCTGTGGTTTGGTACAGCATGACAGCCTCTGGTCAAAATTAGCCCATGGCATGCTTGAGGATGGCAAGTTTTAGCATCTGTCCTAAAGCCCGAAAGTCACCAAATTGGTGCATATATGAGCTGCCATTCATATAAATAGCTCGCAAAGCTTTACTTTTTAGCTTGTACTGAAGTTTTTTATTAATTTTGTTTCACTGTAAAAAAAATACTTTGTAAAAAAACAAAACTAAACCCTCAAAACCCTATTTAGGGTCCCTTGCATTACATCCCAATCCAACAAAAGTGACAAATAACATAGTTCTGTGCCCCAATAAAAGGTGAGTGCCAGTTGTAGGTGAAATTAGGTTGCTGAGGTTCAGCTGCCCTCATCACATTTCCACATCACTGACCAAGACAGCATCATTTGACCCTACATCCCTATCTAAGAAGTTTTATATTTAAAAAAACCCAAACCACCAGACCCATAAATGTCCTTACTTTGAATGTGTAAATTTGCAATCTGGGGGATGTGCTTGGCTTAGATATTAACCAGCTGGAGCGCAAAGAGGATTCAAGGCAGAATGGTGGTGGCCCTTGGTTTGTTCACAGGAGAGATGTGGGGTTTACTTTTACAAGCCATGCACTGGCCATGGAAATAAAGTATTAGTGAGCTAACTCTTAACAGCTCTGCAGCAACCAGTTCAATGGTCACAAGGCACAGGTACTCCGTCAGCATCCCGCTCTTGTGAGCCCAAGCTCTTGAAATTAAAGCCCAGGGTGCTGACATGCAAGGTTTACTCCTCTTTTAGCACTGCTAGCTGGTGAGCGATTTTCCAGGCATACCTAACACTGTTGTAAGTTTTTACCTAAAAAAAATAAAGGTTAAAAAATCACTACAGTGTGAAGTATGGCTGAAGACTCAGCAGGGATGTTTCTTTGGTTCCTCATAGAGCTAGCAATTATTTCTGACCCTGCAACAAGAGCCTGTAGGTGCAGGTTTGGGGCATTTTTTTTAACCTTTTTTCCTTTCTTTAAACAGTAAAAAAGTGTAATATTTTACTGAAGCTCATTGTACATCATCTTACTGGTATATTGGGTCAAGGAGTCTGTGGGTTAATCCTGTGCTGGGTAATGAAGCATTGCCTTTAACTGCATTTAAGACTTCACCTCTTCATTTCCCCATGTAGCACCACTTGCTGTATTACGTTTGGTGAACTGCAGCACTCAATTCACCTTCTGTGGACACTACTTATCATTTTATATGTCTCTAACATGTCACTTCTTATGTGCCTCTGCACTAAAAATATTTCTAAATGGCTCCTAACAGGAAAGTCTCCTCTTTCATTCAATAAATGATTTTAGTCTCTGGGAGAAGCATCATGGTCCAAAGCAAACCCATGCCATTGATTGGGAGTTTGGGATTAAGCCTCCTCAGAGTATTATTCCCTTAAACCCACACTGTAGCCTGGCTACTTTCTCAGCTGCTATGTATGGTGAACAGACACTTTCCTTGTCCCCTTTGACCTGGTTTTCCTCAAGCTTTTGCAGGGGATACAGCCCACGTAGTTGAGATTCAGCTTCACTTCATTTTATCTGGAATTGGGATTTTCTCAAAAGAAAAAGCAGAACTCACCATACTGGCATTGTCCATGGGCCAGGCCTTGCAGATTGGCATTACTTGGTCCCTAGGCATTGGCAGTGGTGTCCTGTTGCCCCTCAATCCAGCACAAAGCTGCAGCCAGAGGGTGATGGATGACACACGCCACTTCTCGAGCCGCGGGGGCTCCTGCCTATGTGCTAGCCGGTGGCTCCTTGGTCCTTTGTTAACATTGCAGCAACGTTTCTAAGTATTGGGATATTTATGTTGACTTTGACACACTACCACTCAGATCTCCTGTATTAGGGTTGTATTATTTTTTATGTGAAACACTGTAGCAGCTAATTGCAATTACTAGAAAGCATATACAGAGATCTTGTTGATTGCCAGTAGACAAAGATACTTTGGAAATCTTGGATTTTGCTATAGATGAAAGTCTATAAATTTTGAAATAGAAACCATGTTATCGTTTACAATTTCCGTTTGCTAACAAATTCTGCTAAACAAAATTGGTGACTGATTAAGTACACATTTATACATAAATAAAACAGTGAAGATCTCTTCAGTTATTGAGATGCAGCCAGTCAGTCTCTCATAAATAATACAGTGATGAATTCTGGCATTACAGTGCGTGATAAAGCTACCTAGTCCCAAAGTCTTAGGCAAACTAATCCATACACATGAATCAATCAGTTCATTTTAGTCATACCAACGTTATATAAATGTCACTAAAATCAATGCCTGAAAGATGTAACAGATTAATAAGTCCTCATGCAATACATCTAACTGGGATGCAAACCTACAGCATGTAACTTCACACTGAACACAGCTATACAAGTAGTTCGAATAGGTAATTTTAATAGAAAACTCAAGGGCAGGCCTGTAATGAGCAGGTGTGGATGAGAAAAATTTGGTGCATTATTAATTTCAGACAATGCCAAGTTCTTTTTCATAATGTACATTTTATTAATGCTCTCTGTGACAGCTTTTCATATCAGTTCATCACCAGGAGTACAGTAATTACAATGTATTAAGATTCATTCCATGCCTGAGGAGTAAAGAAGTCTAGTTAAGATACGGAAAGTAGGTGAAACGTCAATCACTATTGACTCAGGGCCAGATTAAATAAAAACTCTACCTCAGGCAACCCAGTAGCTACGTGAGTTTGGTAATGGTACCTCCCAGACTCACTCTTCAGTGAGTATCTGCCTCCTCCCTCCTTGCCTGCTCTCCACATGTAATCTGTGTGCCATGGATACAGAGGCAGTAGGTGGGATTCATCATTTTTATTAGGACTTAGGGTCAGTCTGGGTGATCTTTACAACTGTCACCATTAGTTACCAGATGTCAGTCTCTTTGGGGTTGAAGAGAGACATTGAAGGTTGTCATAAATGCCTCCAAGAATAACTCTTCTAGACATAAATGGCAAGGGTTTAAGGTGCAGGATGACGGGATTGTCTGGAGAGAGAAACTAGTAGTGAGGGCTCTGATGATGAAAAAACACCCAACCCAGGGGATTTCTGCTTTCTTGTGACCTAGTGAAAAAATAGGGATTTTCTGCTTTCCTGCAACCACAGCCCCCCTTCCATCCCATGCAGCACTCCAGACCTCACCAGGGTCAGGCAGCCATAGGCTCAGGATTTAGCACTGCCCTCTGGGGCTCTAGAAACCATAAGGATGGTCCTCTCATGACTCTGAAAGATTATGAGCTTTCAAACTTTTTGGAGGCATTTATTTTGCTTAATATACTGTCTGATTTTCATAACATTCCTGGCTCAAAGACAGTGTGGGTTGTTTATATTTTTCATTATTTTTCTCCCTGGAAACAAAGGCTGACAGCCTTCACTGGGAAGGAAACCTGAGTTTTTCCAAGATGATGAGCCTGGGGACAACACACAAAGCTGAAGAAGCACATAAAGGAAGAGGTGTCCACATGGAGCAGATGAAAGCATGGTGTCTCCTGTGCACTGGTTTGATAAATAAATACATGGTTTGATAAATAAATAAATCACTTGGCACTGGTATTCATTAGGTGTCAATGCTAAAAGAAACCCCACAGAGCTGGATGACAGAGGAGGTATTCAAGTACCCAAGAGGAAAAGACCATCCCTGCAGCTCACCTTGAACCACTGCAAGTGAATTACCACTCTGGATGCCCAAACCCCTCGGTGCTTTGAGGTAGCTTCCAGTTTCTATCAACTGCCCACTGGCCTGGCCTTGCAAAGGTATAAGGGCTTTGTCCCCAGTATTATGCTAAATAGTTGGTTTACATTACCTGGCTTTTTAATGGGGAGGGGACACTTCTACCGTTGCTTCTTTGCAAAATGCCAGGCTGAAGAGAGACTTTTATGTCTACAGAAAGCTATTCTGGGTCATTTTCAATTTTTTTTTTTCCTTGTCTGTTTTCTTCTAATTTCAATTTCTAATTCCACTCTTTTTTTCTGATTTCCCTCTGCTGCATGAATCTGCACAGTTGGATTCAGAGTAAGCTTTGAGTCCTGAAGGGTGAAGGGGATGAAGGGGAAACCCCAAAGCTCTTCTTCTGCTTCCATCATGTGCCATGCAGCAGCAGCTGGCACTCTGCTAGCACCCATACCCAGGTGTAGCCTTGTGCTGCTGGGAGCGCTTGCAGAGGGCTGCTGTTGAGTCATGGCATGGGGACAGTGGATGGCAACTCAATGCAGAGCAGAGATTTATCAGTTTTTGCTCAGCTAACACTACCCCCCCTGGCCTGCTGTGCCTCGCTTCCCGGAGAGATGTGGATACTACTCCGCACTCATGCTAATAAAGCTGGACATGGCAGTGTTACTTATGCTTTCTCAAATGTGTTTAGACATATAAAGGTGAGTACAACATATCATCTCTTCTTCTCTCAGGGACACAGCTACACAGACATGGGGACCTGTGCTGGCTGCCAGCCACCCATGCAGGGCACAGTTTTGCATACACACCAAGGAGAACTGCATGTGCAGGCACCTGCTGACATGAACACAGATGTCCAGGCATGCCTCCATTTACCCAGCCAAACAGTTGGCCCAGCATGATTTACAANTTTTTTTTTTTAATTAATGCTAAAAGCCTTGGGGGAACCATACTGACGGGGTTTGCATCCCTCTGGTGATTTCTGCCCATCCCACATCCTGCCCACCCCCCACCCCCTGGCCCTGCACCAAGCAGTCCAGTCCTCTGTGGGCCATAGCTGAGTATTTACAACAGTGGAGACCATGGGCCCAGTGAGTCCACCCTGTTTACTGGAATGAAGGAAAAGTGTCTGCCACGTCCTCTGCTGGAGGCATCCATTGTCCTTCAGGTGCCTCCTGCACCTGCTGCGGTGGCACAGCTTGGCTGCTGCCAGCCTCCACTGGGCAGACACCGTGGTTTCCCCAGGTAAGTTGATTGAGAAACGCTATCTTCAAGATACTAAGGCTCATTTTTTCAAAAAAATATCTCTATTTACACAAGACAATAAAAGCTGAGCAGCATTCCCCCTAGAGAGTTTTGCCAAGCAGAGCCACTGCTGGATGCATGCTCTGGTCCCTATTTACAAGCAATAGGTTTGCTCGAGTGTGCTCTGCCAGCAAGTTCAGCTTCTGCTGGCATAAGGACTGCTTCTTTGTCCCTCTTTCCTTCCCTCATTACCTCTCTGCACACCCAGGTCTGTATGTACAATGGGGACCTGGGTCCAGTGGGGTCACCTTTATACAGCCCAGCTTGTGAGCACGGAGAGGGGCTCAGGATGGGGGTTGAGCATGCTCAGCCATCTTTAAGTGTTTTCAAGTTGCAAAGCCAACGAAACTGATTTCTTATTACAAAAGACGCTTTTTGCACATTCTGCTCATCTTAAAAAAAAAGTGAGCAATGAAGCAGTGAGGGCACTTCCCAGGGCACTGCCATGTGTGGGGCAGCAGGAATCTCAGTCGGGCTGTTTTCTCCTTGGGGATGTGAGGATTTGCCGAGGTTTTTTGTCGTGGCCAGTTTCTCCAGCCCCTCCTGTTGCATGATCCCAAGTGAGAGATGAGTAAACTGAGGCACAGAGGAGCTCAGGGGGTGCACTGGTGTGGGCTCACTGGGACAGGATTGTTGAGTGCCCCAGATGCTAGATGACACTGTCTTCCATGGTGACTCGCCTGAAGACCGGCTCCTGCTTGGGTGTCCTTATGCTTTCTGTGGAGAACAAGGGGAGAGCAGATAAAGCCCCAAAGAAGGACCCTGCAGCAGCCACTAGCTATTTTTAAGACAATTTCCACCTTCAAACAAAGCATAGGGTGCCAGGCTTGCCTTGAAAGGGAAGGCTTGCTCAGAGCAGGTGACTGTATTTGTCAGCCAGCATCCCATCAGGAACCTTCTCCCACCCTTTTTGCTGAAGCTGCTAGTACAGACTTGCCTGGCTTTTTCCCATGAGCCACTTAGTTGTTAAATGGTGTGAGGACCTGCAGCACCAGCCACTGCTGCCCACCATTCTCCAGATGAAGGGTGATGCTGAGGTGCCTCTTTTCCCCTCTAGGTTTTACCCTAGCTCAAGCAAGGAGAGCCTACAGCCAAAATGCATCCACCAGCTTGTACCAGTCCAACAGGGCTTGTTTGAGAAAATGGGGTTTTTTGTGGTCATCTCCCAGCCTCCTCCAATAAATAGTCAGTACAAATGACTGCAGAGTAAACAGATCTGTTTTACTATCAGACATTATCTGAAGGGCACTTCACATCCTAAGTGCTCTGCTTTACAGCTGCCTCTATAATTATTGCAGCCCTGAGGAGGAAAATGCCTCCTTTTACACGTACAGGTTGGGAACAGGCAGCCATGAGCAACTTGGGGTGAACACATGCAGGCTTTTCTATAAATAATATTTCAGGCAGAGGTTAAGATCTGCTAGACACATTCAAGAAGAATTAAAGAGTTATCCTGGAGCCACTTTCTAAGCATAAATCATTTCACCCCACCTCCCATCCACCCAAGGGCCAGCAAATGTGTGTTGCTCTGTGTAGCAGCATAGAAAATAACTCAGGCAAAATGTGGGGAGCAGAGTCATCAACTTTTTGGGCATCTACAGCTTGGCTATTTTGGCTGTTCTTCTGGGGTTTTTCTAAAGAGGAAGGGCTTTCATCCATTCCTTGTTGCTCCTCTCTTCTTTTTTCTCCACCCAGTAGGATGCATTTTGCCCTTTTGTTTCTGCTTCTGCTAGCTGGGTGGGCTGCTTTGCATTGCAGCGCATACTGCTAGCAGCTAAAAATGCCGAGGTGCACAGTGTATCTTAGGAAAAAAAAAAAAAGAAGTTCAAAACTTCCACCTGTTTAATATGAAACATTCTTTCTTGCTGATATCAATAGCAGTTTAAGCATTCAGGCCTTTTATCCATATGTATGAATGTTAGTAGCACAAGCAAGTAGGAGGGTGAGGCAGAGGTGATCAAGTGGCAGAATCAAGGCGCTTGCACCAAAAGCAGCTCATCTCCTTATTAGGGAGCGACTGTTGTGCTAGCTCTCCTCTTCCATGTTTCTTTATCCTGCCAGCTACGACAATTTTGTTGTGCTGGTTCAGCCATCATCATTTTATGCTGCCATCAGTTGCCTGATCACACAGGCCAACACTGAACTCAGCAACATCCCCTCAAAAGTCTTTCAGACAGTCCTGCCATAGGTTCCTGCAGGCCCAGCTCCTCCGCTGCCTGCTGTGGTGCCAGCATCATCTGCTGGACACAACAGACAGAGATGGCTCCCTCAGTGGCCCTTCACATGGAAGGACACCACCATGAGAACTCAGCAAGATGCAGCCAGTCCCAACAGAAGCTACACCCAACAGGAAGCTCTTCCAACTACTCAGCTCCTGGTTGATATAATCCTGGCCTCACCCACCACCTCAACCATGACCACCTGGGTGAGGGTGGAGCCACAGAGACACAGGTGGGCCAGATTCTGCCTCTGGAACATGAACCCAATAGGGAAACCAAAACATTCTGCTAGGTTGTGACTCATCCACAGGTCAACTCCAACTTGCGGCCCACAACTTGGGCCCCAGCACTTCAGGGACCTACTCAAAATAAGGGCTGCTGGGGTCCTTGTTGGCAAACCACAAAACCTTCCTTTATTTTTTTTTAAGGTGAGGAAACCAGGGGCCGGTCAGAGAAAGGTACCTGACAGGCACACCAAGGCTTCAGCCTTGGCATCCCGCTGCACATGGGCTAATCCTGTATGACCCCACGCTTTTCTCTGGCTGCCTACAGAAAGCATCTGAGAAACTGCTTTTGGCTCATTTCATCCAAAGAACAAAGCCTTGCTGGAAATTAGCAGCTTTTTCCTTCCTTTCCCCCACTCATAGTCCATTTTCCTAGCCCACTTGGCAGCTTTTATGCAACCAAGTGCTCAGAGATGTCTGGAGTGAGGTGCTGCTGCTTTCTGAGTGGCATACCCAGAAATCCTCCACCTGTTTTGTTGACCACTTGGTTTTCAACATTCATTCCCCAAAAACATTTATCAGTAGATGATACCGCAGGCTCGTGCCTGCTGAAAGGAGAAGTCTTTGCTGCTGGTGGGACAAAAAGGCTGTAGGGCTCACGACTGCATTGAGCTTTTCTGCCACAAGGACCCAAATTAAACTCTGCCTGAGATGCCTCAGAGAGAAGTGGGAGAAAACAGGCTGAAGCCGGTTTTATTATAGCCATAATTTATCCATTGAGCATCCTGCTGCTGGAAATAACCTTTCCAAAGTTGTAACATAAGATATAGCTGATTGGAATTGGCAGTTGGAGATACTGGGTCATCCATACAAGTATTCCCATGCACACCAGCTGAGGAGGTCGTGCAGCAGCTATGTTTGTGCTTTTTAAGTTGTTGTTTGGGGTTTTAAGCAATGCTGTCAAAATACCAAGCATTTGCTTCCAGTACATAATAATTGCTCTGTAAACCATTTTTTTTTTAATTTATTGAGGTTTTAGACTGGGTTTTTACATGTGTACAGTGTCTTTAAGGAGTAGAAATATAAGAAAAGACAGTACATGGAGGATGAGGAAATAAAAAGACAGCAAATAGTTTGGATGATTTTTTTTTTGTTGTTGGCATTTTGCTGGAGAAGACTATCACCATCTGCCTGGAATATCAAATACAATAAACAGTAAGCACCTGTAAAAAGTGATTCTGATGTGAAAAATGAAGCTTTCCAAGCTATCCTGGCTAGTCTCAGTATTTCAGCATTAAACAGACCATCCCCCCTGAATAGGATGATGTATGATCTGGTGTATGATCCATGCCTCCCTAGGTTTGCCAAAGCTCTTGGGAGAGCAAAACCAGCCCTACACCAGCTGCCTGCGCTGAACAAAGTTATGCTACATGCAGAGCAGGGGGTGCTGCTGCCCTCTCCCCGGTACCCCTTTGGGTGCTCTCCCCTGGCCGCGCTACTACTGTCCCTGCCAAGCATGGCCACCAATAATGTGACCACTGCTGCCTTCCCTGGGAGCATTAATCACCAATTTTATCTGGTTTCAGCTTTACAGTGCAGGATGTTCTCCACGCCATTACTGGAGAGCCTGCGACGACATGACATTTATATAATGATCATGAGCACAGACTACTTAAACCCTAAAATATTCATTAAATAAAATTTGCATAGAGTCTAGCTGAATGCAGCAGGTATCTAAAATTAAAGGACTTTTCTCGCTAAATATAAGGAGGAGATCAGGGAGTGACAGATGACCAAGCCAGTGCTCTTAGGCTTTCCTGAGACAGCTTTTTAATAAGATGAGCTATCTTTTTATCCCTGTTGTCTAAGCAAGTCTGCAGGGTATTATATTCTTCATAAACTAGTGAGATCAAGAGCATATGGGGGTGTGTGAGGGAGAGACCAGCTGGGCAGAGAAGAGGGAAGGAGGATGAAGAAAATATGGACATATATAGAGACACACAAGGGCCCCTCAGAGCTCAGCACCTCCCACCGCTGCTACCATTTCCCCCAGCCCTCTGAAGCAGCTCACTGCTCATTACCTGGGGGCAGGGAGAAAGGAAAAAGATTGGTTAACAACCAGAGATTTCAGAGATTTAAATGCAATCAACAGGTGGAAAGGAACAGCACCATGATATTTAATATGGCCTACACAGTGCCTTCAAAGCTGTTATGAATACTCCCCATCCCCAGCAACCCTTCAGCCTACATAGTCCTTTTTGGCACGTCTTTCCCCTTGTGTTTCTCCTTCACATGTTTCGGGGAGATCTTCACAGTCTCTTATGGCTCCGCAGAAAATGGGCAGGCATTGCCTATTGAAGCCAAAGTGTCCTTAAGCCGTAGAAAGCAGAGCGATTGCACAGTAAACTGGTGTGTCAGCTTGTTATGGGGCAATCTGAGATGGGATAACACAGGAAAAATAACCCAGGCATGTGCAAACTAGAGAAAAAAGGGATTCACAACTTGCAAAGCATCCCAGGATGATGTCCAGGAAAATGCAAGGGATGGAGCCTTGTACTTCTCCATCCCTCTCTTCCCACCTGCAAGCAAGGCTTTCTGACAGGACATCTCAAGCGAGGCATTGACAATCCTCACTCCAAACATGCCCAGTAACTCATGCCTCTCAAAGCTGGTCCCATATTTCAGAACAGGGGTGGGTCTATGTATCAGGGTGATATTTTCATCAGATCATGCACTGTTTGCCTCTATTCTGCTTGGTTTTCATTGAAGACAAGATGCTTACTGTAGTTGAACGATGAAGCTTAATCTTCTCCCTATAGGGCAGATCTGTGAGGTTTTTGTTGTTGTTTGGGGTTTATTTTGCTTTGTTTAGTTTTTGTTAAACATATCTCTAAAAAAGAAGATCCCTCAAGAACAGAGCTGATCAACCCCTTCAATTAAGCTTGCAAAGTTAGGTGCTGCAAGCACAGGTATGGATTTAAGGCCTCCTGTGCAACTTGCTCTAGGAGATCCTGCTCTGGCAGGGGGGTTGGACTAGATGATCTCCAGAGGTCCCTTCCAACCCCTGCCATTCTGTGATGCTATAATTCTAATAACATAATCACTACTGCCTCTTCACCAAGCTGTTTTCTCACATCCCCGCCTTGGCTCAGCAGTAAGAAATGCCTTAGAAGTTTTGCACCTCTCCCTCCTACCCCAGGAGCATTTTAGGCACCAAAGACTTAGCATTGACTTGAGTTTCGCATGCTGCAGTCCACACAGAAGACACCACTACACTGCCAATCACGTAAGAATTGTATCTACTGAGCTACTTATCAACAAGCAGAAACATTCACCATGCCCATAATCAACTATCTCACAGAATCAGAGAATCACAGAATTGTTATGGTTGGAAAGGACCTCCAGGGTCATCAGGTCCAACCTTCTCCTAGCATCACTCTAACCACTACACCACTACACCAAATCCTCTCTAACCACTACACCATATCCTTAAGCACTGCATCTATTCGTTCTTTAAACACCTCCAGGGATGGTGACTCCACCACCTCCCTGGGCAGTCCATTCCAGTGCCTAACTACCCTCTCAGTGAAGAATTTTTTCCTAATATCCAATCTAAACCTCCCCTGACGCAACTTGAGGCCATTTCCCCTCGTCCTATCATTACTAATTTGAGAGAAGAGACCAACACCAGCCTCGCTACAACCTCCTTTTAGGTAGTTGTAGAGGGCAATGAGGTCTCCTCTCAGTCTCCTCTTCTCTAGACTAAACAAACCCGGTTCCCTCAACCGCTCTTCACAACAAAAGCCTGTCTTCATGGGGAAAAAGATGACAAAAAGAATCCCCATCCTGCTCCCCCCCAACTAAATTACAGTCTTAAACCATTTTTGGCTTCATATAATTAATAATATCTATCTCCCCTCTGTTTTTTGATTCAGCTGCTTCCAAAGCTATAAGAAGCACCAACAGTGAATCCTGTGGTGCCAGAACAGCCTGGGGATGGAAATAATCAGCTTGAAAATAAACAGCATTTTTTTGCAAAGTGCTAATAGTTATGGTAGGCTGACAGAGAGGAGCTCAAGCGAGAAGGTATGGAGAAGAGGGGAAAACCAGCCTGTTCACTGATAAAGTCAAAATACACAGAAAGGCTAAGGCTGGAGAAGAACAACCATTCAGAGTAAATAAAGTCAAAGATTTTTCAGTAGGGCACAATCACCCCATAGCAAATCCACCACTGGTTTGCTCTTACATAGTTTCAGGCACACTGGTAAATGCCGTGTTGATGACGTGCCTCCCATTTTATCATGACAGTATTTGCTATGGTGTATCTCACCCTCTGCATGAATTTAATCCTACCATATCCCTGGAAAACTTATTTTTTTGAGTCTAATACAGTAAAAGAGTTTTTAGTTTCTTCAATACTTCTAGTATTTCAAGCCTCAGCAGCCTCCATGGGGCTGCTATACGGATTGGTATGACCACATGGATCAGAAACAGTCGCTTTTCTTGCATGCATAGGTCTACTACACACAGCTGAGTTCCACTGCTGGTGGCATGGAAAGTAAAATTAAACAGGGAGGCAGCATCAAGAGCCAAGACCATGACCGGGCTGTCCCATGGCTGTTTTGTTATGAAGCCAGGTGATTCCCAATCTCCTAATGAGAAATGTTCCCTTGCTAAAATGTAGACCTGACAAGAGGCACAGCTGTGATCAGTGCTTGGTTAGAAATGGGAGTTTCCTCCCCAAGATGGTTTGGCCTGAGTACCTGGCTGCAGGAAGAATTGAGGTGACTCAAATCAGACTCTTTTGTAGGCCATGAATACCACCAAATACCATCAACCTCTGGTTCTACCTCCCCCACCACAAGCCTCTGCTGAGCAGTGACAAGCAGCATTGCCCTACATGAGTACAACCCCAGAATGGAGCAGAGCTGCTCTGCTGCTGCTGCTTTTATCCTCTAGAATTAAGAATGTATTGTCTAACAAGGGAATCACCTGCCTGCTCCAAATCTTTCGGCTTTTATCCAGCTTGATTGGAACTAGATGGAGGCTGCTTGGATGGAGGCAGCACCAGATCCCAAAGCCCAAGGCATGGAAGGACTTTATGAAAAATTACATACCAAAAAATTGGTGCCGAGTGTGTCCAGAGGTTATTTTTACCATCAGGTTTTCTAGTTTGTTTTGTGGCTTTCTTTGCCATCAACCTTTCCAGTCTATTTTGTGGCTTCTAAATCCTGATGATGAATCCTAATTGTTTGCAAGAGATTTGAAATGGAAGGCTGGAGTAGAGTAGAAAAGCACCAGCGGGCCATTGGCAGTTCTAGGATGGGTAGAGCGATGCGGCCAAGGATGGCAATGGCACTTTGCATACACCCGGAGCAAGAAAATAAAGACACAGCAAACAACAACCGAGGAGGCCTAGCGGGGACTTGTTTTACTCTTTGACATGCTACCAGCAGTTTTTAATCTCAGAAGAATCAAAATGAAAAAAAAAAAAAAAATTAAAAAAGTCATTACAATGATTAAAAGGTATGACACATGAAATACTATACTCAAATCATCCACGTGTCATTGGCTAGTTTATACAGTAGGCACAATTACCGATCTAGAAACACCTGCAACATATGTCAACCAGTGGTGTTCTCACCCCCTAGCCTGATATTTCTAATCAGCCGTAGCTGTGTAACCTTTGTGCTTAAATTGCTCAGTTTAGGCCTCCTTTCTTTGGCATTGCTCACCCATGCCATAAAGGAGTGGAGACTCATACTGAAGACAGTAATGGAGAAAAGAACAAGAGCAACAACAAAAAAAGAGAGATTAATCGTACAGTACATACATACAGTTTCTTCTAAATCGTGATCAGTTGTTTATTGGTTGGCAAACAAGCGTCACTTTTACAACAAATATTAGTAATGAGGTCATTCAACTGTTGAGACCGTACAAAATGAATCATAAATTAAAAAAAAAAAAAAAAGAAAAAAAGAAAGAATTCATACTCCGTGCTGCTAATTTACCTCCAGAAAGCCTATGTTACTTAAAAATCCTGTCAAATAAATACATTTCCTGTTAGGAAAAATAACGAACAGAAGACTTTTTTTTTTTAAAATCACTGCAAAAGTACTTTTTAGCTCACTATGCATCAGTCAAATTTCTTCTTACCCACTGCAGTACAAGTGCCTACACCAGGGATCAGACAGAGCCATGAAGGCCCTCTGCTCCTCCAGGGAAATGATCATCTCCTGTAGAGACCCACTACACGTATTAAAAAAGCCTCTTGGCTCCTGCATGTGATGCTACAGCCTGGCTGAGGGGCTGCTCACTGAAGATGCGTCGCAGGATTATTGTCATGATCAGTTGTGCACTGTCAACGGGGAAGTTTGCCCTGCCCTAGTCTGCCAAAAGGTCTGCTGGCAATATGCCGGCTGAAGAAAGTTACACAGCAAGGAAATAAAAAGACTGCCTTGGCTGAAAAGAAATGGTCATGGTGTTACTAAAAATGGTCTTTAGAAAGTAATGGGGAAGGGATGGAAGGGATGGGCAGCAGAAGAGGCAAAACAAAACTGGAAAAAATAAAGGAGTTATGAAAAACCTTGCTCCTACTGGTAGACAAACTTACAAGACCAGCACAACAGAAAAAAGTTCCTTTTTTTTTTTTTTCCACTACATTAACAGGGACGCAAGTTCTGGAGGAACAGAAAGCAGACTATATGTGCAATGCTAGTATCTGTACATTACATAGAAACTGTTCACTTCTCTTTTTCTGCCATTAGTTTTTATCATCCGTTAATACAGCAAAATGTAAAATATGCCTTTAGCATAGAATTCTAGGATTCCCTTCCATCTCATTGAATTTGTTTTTGTTTTGTTTGCTCCCACAGCAAAGGGTGCTGTGGTGAAACCAAGTTGTGAGTGACCAAAACCCATGACGTGATCTGGATTGGTAAGGAAGAGTTTTGTTAGCTTGTTTTTGTGCAGCGCTCCCACCTAGATGCATCATCACTACTAGTTTAAAATGCACATTTTTGGCCTTTTGTTTTTTTCCCTTGCTTTTTTTTTTTTTTGTCCCTCTTAAATCAGGTCCTCGGTATTAAGAGCAACACAGCATCAAGGACTGTTTAAAGAAACATGGCATAACTTGAGAAGGCCACAAAGCGTGCCATTATCTATCTCTTTCATTAACATAATGAAGTCTGTCTGGAGGGAAGAAGGATGGGGGAAAAAGGGGTGGGTGGGGGTGGGGGGCAGCAGTTACTGTCCTCTCCGGGCCGGCCTAAAAATTCCAGTAAAAAAAGTCTGAGAGTTTCCTTTTGAACAGCATGAAGATTTAGGAGTACACACAATATTACCACTGTTTGGATTCACTCAGAACAGTAAACCAAGCATTATGGAGGGGCTTTTTGTTGTCTCTTTGCTTAATTTTTGCTGAATCTTCTATAGACTAGTGACCAAGTGAGCGGGTCCTTTTGCATTGCCGTCCGGGGGGGTTCCCTCTTTGTTTGGCGGGACTATAAAACCGTCGCTGCTGCCTCGACCTAGCTGGTAGTAAGTGTGTAGCTGATGGACGTGGTTCCTGGAGCCAAGGTTGGGCATGCTTTTGTAGTAAACATCGTCAGCGTCGCCGCCACTGCTTTTGGCCGGTGGGGGATCGGTCTGGGTGCTGGCGGTGACACTTTCCGTCATGGGTATGCCGGCCAGCGCGGGCATACTGGTGTAGAGAGAATCCCTGTTGGGCGATTGGAGGTCGTCCGTGTGCTCGTTGGTCAGCAAGGGGAAAAAGCTCTCACTGTTGTCTTGCGGGATGCGCCGCCGGCTATAGAGGTGGGGCTGGTGGTTTTCTGCCGAGTATACCCGGGGGGGCAGCAGCGGAGCATCCGACTCCTCGTGTATAAGCTCCAGGCCCAGACTTTCCTCATGGGTGAAGGAGGTGGCGTCGTCCAGCACGATGGCGTCATCCTCGCTCCCACCACCCACGCTGTTGACGAGTTTGTTCATCAGGTTGCGGCTCTGCTCGCTGGAGCGCTCGTGGTTGTTCAGATAGGAAGGGATGTAGTTGGAGGTGAGTTCCTTCAGGATCTTTTTCTCGAGGGCATTCTCAGTGTGGTTGTACCCATGGTCAAGGATTTGCACGCAGTTGCTGAGGTACTCGCCGCTGGCGATGCTGTAGCTGTTGCCATGATTACCATTCAGTGGTAGAGTATCCGTGACACTTGTATCCCTGGCATTGTTCAGAAGCCCCTCTGAAAAACATTACACAAGAGAGGGTGACTTGTACAAACAGGACACTCACGCGGGACGTGCACACTCAATCCCCCTTCCTAGGCTGCCGCGGCTGCTAGGGCTCGGCAGTGAGGAGAGAGTGTCGCGGCCAAAATAGGAGGGCGCAGCTCCAGCTAACTGGCTTAAGGTCTTCCCACTGAAAAAAATGGAAAGCACCGTCAAGTATGTGACTTGATGCGGCAATATATGCATTGGTGGGAAAGAATTATCTCTTTTGGTCACTACCTCCTAGGGCTCTTGCGCTTTGCTGTACATATTCCCGGGGGAGCTTAGAAAGAGATGACCCTAGGGTGGTTACAATTACCCTAGCTCCAGGAACTTTGGAGGAAGGGAGCAACTCCCGTTAGCTGAGGGAAAAGTATTTGCAGCCCAGGTTAATCATTACTTAAACTTTGTTTGGGAGTATATCCTTCCTAGAGAGAAAAAAACCAAATTGCTCTCCCCTCTTGCTGAGCAGTCTGCCAGGGGAAAGACATAAGGCCTGACTGGCAGAATTTGGGGATGTGCAAGGTAGAGGCACTAAGTGCTTCCTGGTCCAGGCTTTTTTGGAACAAGGCTAAATGTCCTACCTCTTCCAGCACAAGGGCACAGCCAAAATTATTTAATCTGCACTGGGTGGGTGGCGATTTTTTACTACAATGATGTTGGAGGCAGCTGCTGTAGGGTTTTGCACAGCCTTTAAAAACAGCTCCCATTTCACTTGCAAAGTTAAAGCAGAGGGTTCAGTGGAAAGTACAGCAAGTACCATCACCACCATGGTACGGTGGGCACAGGGGAACCTTTGAGGAGTAATGGGGTCCTGGAGCACCCCCCAACTAACTGCCTATCGCATCTCCATAGGTGTCTCAACACTGTCAACGTAAGGCTGGAGCTCAGCTCTTTCCCAGCACGTGATGGGACATGGTGGGGAAGCACTCTGAGACCAATACAGCACAAGTGGGCAAGGATGAAAAATATCAGGCCTAGCAGTTAAGACGCCATGCTTTCTTTTTTGGGATTACAGGCCTCCTTGGAAGGAGTGCAGGTGTAGGGATGCATGAAATAACATCAACCTTTCAGCTAAGGGCTTGGGGCATTGCCAAAAAATGGCAAGCAACTTCCAGCAAGCTGCAGTGGATTAGAGGAGCCATTAGCTGACAATTTCAGATGAACAGTTGCTCATACCATGCTCAGTACATGGCATGTGTATCTTTTGAAAATACAGGATTTGGTCTATATCTGCAATGGAGTAGTTGCTGCATGTTAAGCAGTGGAAAGTGCTACTGCAGGTTTTCTTCTTGCTTTTAAGTCAAATGCTCCAAATATGTCGGTCACATTTTAGGTTTCTGAAGCTTAGAGGGTGCTGCCATATCCCGGGTTTTCCAACAAACGAGGGAGCTATGCCAAAAAATCAACCAGCCATCACAGACATAGAGCAAAGCCATTTATTTTCACGGTGGAAGTTCTCCAGCCGAGTCATGATGCTTGGGGAGAAATGAAAAGTGAGCATTTTGGGGAGAGGACCATATGTAATGAGTGACAGGTACAACAGCATCTGTCTGATGGCCACGTTGAGTAACATATGCATTGAGGTGCTCAGCGCTGTGCTTCTGCTGCCAATGCATACATCCGAGGTTTGGTGGGGAAATAAAATGGAGCATTGCAGGTGAGAACAGAGTGCGGTCTGCAATGAAACACGATATATAAAAATGCCATGACTTCGCAAATAAAAATGTGAAGTTTAAAAAAAAATCATATACACAGTTATACGAGAAACTATGCTGGGTAAACAATACCACAAATATGAGAAATAAACAAAGAAAGCATCATTTAATCTCATATATATATGCACACGTACATATATATATGAACATACATACACACGCATACACGTATATATACACATGTATATTCATATTCTTTTGATTTCAAAACTGTGAGATGAATTTCCTTTATTAACTACATCATCTATATGTGATGCAATAAAAGTGAACTAAAAAGAAATTACATTTGATATGCAATGTTTAGCTTTACTCCCATACTTGTCTCTCTGTAGGGCTCTAAACGACAGCATGAAGAAAAGGAAAGAAAAAACAACAAGTAAGCTTACAGCGACAGTAGGAGAAACATGAGCAAAAAGCAAATTGATGATATGTAGAAAAGAGAGTTAATGGAAATAATTTCCACTGCCCAGAATACATGAATTTGTTACATGGTTTATTTCAGGTTAAAAATATTGACATTTTAGACAGAAAAATTATTTTACGCGCAATATTCAGTAGACTACATTTTTATTTAAAAATTATCACATTTAAAATGTTTTCCAATGCCATTATAAAATGTTCAGCATGCAACACAAATAAAGAAATAATGCCTGGAAATTTAAGAAAACTCTAAGGCTGGTAACAGTCATGCTTGAAAAAACAGGCACTGTCAACGTTACTTCCAAAGTCTTAAAAGGAATGGCTTTACTTACTGTTAGTTATAATAACCTCTGGCAGTTGAAACCAAAATCTGTTTCTTTGCTAAAAATGTTTTGCCTTCCATCCTTTGCAACAGTGCTTTGTAAGAGTATGACTTTGCTCATCATGGGGCTGCTGACATTTTACAACTTTGGCAAGTCTGCTTCTTTTTTAACTGAACACTTGGCAAACTACATGAACTTCGCAAAACAAATGTAAGAGGAATGGTAGTTCGAATAGTGGAATTGGTAAATGAAGCTATTGAGAAGAAAGGGTTAAAACAAGAAGAGCCAGAGATTAAGATGAAGAGCCAGTGATAACTCTCAGCTTCCCACTTTGCAATGCTCTGTGGCATTCTGGGGTTTAACCAGAGCTCGTTAATGGGACCCTCGCCTTCTCTTAAAATTAGCTCTCATAAAAGCATTCAGGCTGTTGCGAGAAACTCCTGAATCCGAGAGACGGAGTCAGCGCATGTCTGTATGCTGCCAATGGAGGTGAGCGCTTGGCATGTGCTACATGTGCCAGACCCCTCACCTACCATCTCCTCCTTCTTCTACTCTCTAGGTTCCATCAAGGAATCACTTTCACCACCAGGAGGCCCATCAGGCCTTTTACGGTCCTGTTCCAAGGGTGTTTTTTTAGGGCTCCTGGCCCCTGGTGAGTCGCTACAACAGAAGGGACAGCTTCAGCTTGAGCAGAGTGGCTATTTTAAAACATGTAACTGGGGAGTGGGAAAGGAAGGGGTGGACCAGATCAGGCCACAGGTTTCTTATAGAGTCCTGTCTCTGTCAATGTCCAACACCAGAAGTGGTAGATGAAGGTGCAAAAAAAATCACAGCCTTAGTGATGTGGAATGAGTTAGTTGGATGATGTTAGCTAGCAATGCCCTCATCACACACCGATCCCAGCCCAGGCACAGCCAGAGATGGTGACAACGTCTACTTTTACAATGCACTATCATTGCTTTAGTGTGCCTGTTGGTGCAGCATCCTTAAATCCCAAAGAACTGCCAAGGCCATTAGGCCTGGTTGGTTTTGCTGACCTTCATTTCTCCTGTGGGATCTCCTCTAGTTCACAGTTTGTAATTGTCCAGGGACAGTAATCAGTTTGAAAAGCAATAGCTATGCCAGTTCTACCATCATTAATTAACTTGCAGCCTTCTGAAAAGAATAGGTTGGACTCTGCTCCCTCTGAAGTCAATGGCAAAGCTCCAGAGGCTTAAATGGGATGAGTAGTGGTCCCACTCTCTTTCTTCATTTCCCAGGGCTGAAGCCTGAGTAGGTTTTTCTGTTATCCATCTGGCTGTGTTGCACTGAATAGCACTTGCAAATCAATCATACTACTTTTGTGGAATAAAGTGCTGTTAGCTCAGGTAACTGTGTCAGAATGTAGTCTTAAAAAATTAGAAGAACACAAGATTATTAAAATGCAAGTAAAACCTTTTTGTTGCATTTTCACCCAAATCACTTGTGTTCAGTTGAGGCACCCAGAACTGAACATCAGGACTTCTCTTATGTGAAATGCTGATCCAGCATTACCTGCTGCCACTTGACTTAAAAGTACCCCAGACCTCAAAGTTATTATGCAAGAAACTATACAGAACATCAAAGCTCATTTCAACATTTGCGGTACATTGAAGTTTTTAAAATTCAAAGTGTTTCATGTTTAACAGTAGCCCTTTTTTAGAAAGCACTCATGGAAGCAAATTTATTGCACAAAGCATAGTTTAGGAAATTAATGAACAGCAAAAAGGTCAAACGTGCCCTTCTTGTGCTTTAAATGAAAATACCCAAGTGATACAGTTCAACATCTGTCTCTATTGTAAACATTACACTGTCATATAGTACAAAGAAGGTTTTCCTGCTTGCATTAGAACTATCATTATTTTCCCTTCCTTAGAGATTGTTTACTGAAAAGGGACTCCTTCATTGGGAGTGGAGAGATGACAAGAGTGCTGACATACTTGTGCTTGAACACAGCATTATTCTGTATTCAGCCACTTTGCAAGCAAGCCAAAAAAATAAAAGAAAAATCCTATATAAGTGGCAGAGCAAGACGGAGCCATCAACAGACAGGAGCTGGCAGAGCTCGACACTCCCCAGCTCCTCCTCAGGTCCTGCTTAAATGCGTCTGCCTCTCCCTCATGGAAGCATCAGGACATCAGCTTACAAACATGGTCCCTTCCCACAGCCGGAGCAGAGAGAAACACATAGGTGACAAAAGACAGAAACCTCCATTAGTTACAACTGACTCTACCTGTTTATTTTCCACTGCCAAAAGGAGGATATGCTAGTTTCCCCATACCTTTTTTTTTTTTTTTGCTTTCTAGTAGCACACATAAAATACATTAATGCAAGTGGCAAAACATTTTTTACAATATCTAAGCTCTGCTCTTTGGAGCTGACCTATGTTGCTTGCTTCTGCTGTCATTTTTCTTAGAGATCAAGGGCAGTTTTGCTTTATTTTGCATTTTTTTACTGCGCAAGCCGGTGTGCTACTGACCACATTTCTGTATGCCATTTAAATAAGAGCAGCTTTGGTGGCAAAGGCCATTTTAGCTTCACTTACCTTCAAAGGTGTTCCTGTTTCTGAAATGAATGGTTTAACAAGGAAATGTGCTGACAACAAAGAAAGGAATGGATACGTCTGACAAAACACACACACAAGACCAAAACAATGCAAAAGCAAGAAGATTGAAAAAAAAAAATCATCAAAATCAAAACCACCATGAATGCTTTGAGTAGAATTGACTCTCTCAAAGTGAGTTTGATCGCTCATGGAAAGAAAAGCCTCTTGAAAATGGAAAGATGCATTGAAATGAAAGAAGGCGATCTTTTTTTTGTGCCCAGTTCCAAAAAAAACCAAAGTGTGTGTGTCTGTGGGGAGAGAAAAAAGAAAAGGAAAAAATAAAGAAAGAAATGGGCTAAAATAAGCCATAGAAAATGGAATTCTCACTAGAAAAATTAGAGAAACTCCAGCACACCTTGTGCGTTGTACATGCTGACAGAAGGGTTGTTATAGACCGCCGATTCCCCGAGCAATGTATTATAAGGGTTGTTAGTGCCATGAGGACGAAGCAGAGCATTGGTTATAAGATGATTAGCCATGGCTCCTGGAGCAGCCCAGTAGAAAGACAGAGAAAAAAAAAACAAACAAAAAAGGTCAATCAGCCAAATGTGGTATTAAAAAAAAGGGAAAAAGAACATTCAGAATGACAACAGTTGAAATAGTTCCAATTACAAGCAGCCAGCTGATTAGACTCAGAAAACTGTATGCCACTAAAGCAGAACAGATGTTACTGACGATGCACAAACCCAAACCAATGCAAAAGAAAATGTATCAGAAAGCAGATAAGCTACATTTATGGTAGTTCCCCAGTCGCTCGGAGTGTAAGCAAGGCTATGCCCACATGCTTGCTATAAAGAAAGAAAGGAAGATGGCAGCCTACACAATGTGGGGGGGGGGGGAAACTCTCTGAAAAGTGCCAAATGAATAAAAAAAATAGATTATGACTAACAGAAAGTGGCACATTCAACTCCCACTATGGGCTAGGATCTCTTTTACTGGTCCTTCACAACACATCTAAAATCAAAGAAGTAGAATTAAAAAGGAAGGATGGAGAATGAGGCCTCTCTGAAGGCTCTTGGCACGTATCAGAGAACAGCAGTTTCACATGTCTGAGAGCATGAGTTTCACTTCAGCTACTGCTCTGGTACCATTATCAAGCACATACACAACAACTCAAATCCCCCCTTGAAGGCGAGAACACCACAGCTCCATCATTTCTATCAGGAGTAAGATTGGCCATGGAGACGCACATTTCAAGGCTCTCCATTTGACCGTCAAACACCTTGTTTCCTCACTCCCAGACCTCTTTGCTGTTGTTTCCAAGCACTCAGCTGGCAGTTGTCCTCCTGCTTTCATTTAGGCCTTGGAGTTGCAGCCTCTGGACTTGTGCTTTTCAGGATCATCACAGCCTGGCAGGTGTGTGCCAAGACCTACCTTGATTCTTATTGCAGGCATCAACCCGCGAAGTGAAGCCTTTCCCCCACCTTTTAGCTGACCTTCAGGACCAAAAACCCCATTAAGCCCTTTCTCCAAATCTCATCTGGGATCCAAAGAGACAACCAGTTCAAAAACTTGCCCCCAGGGCCATTCCCACTGTCAGCAGTAGAGACCTAGAGCAGGAATACTCAAGGACACACCATGGTTTTTATCTCCAGGGCTAAACTGTCAATGACAAAAACTGTCCACAATGAAAGTAAGTCTTTGGTGGGGCAACTAGAGGTAGCCAGATGGCTGAGGTTACCTGGCTGTTACCAACATCTTATAGCTCCAACCCAAACCAGCAACCAAAAAGCTAATCCTCCAAACTAGTAACCCTGGCAGGGATGCCTTCATCAGTTGCTGAGGTATGGAGACTCCATTTGACTCTTTTAGGGGTGGAGGTGGCCCTGTGGCTTGGTTGAGGCAATCTTTGTGAGGCATGTGGGGTGCTGGGTGCAACCTCTTCTCTGCAACCCATTACCTGATTCTTCTTTCATTTGCTTTCTTTTTTTTTCCTTTTTGGATGTAGTTGTTGAGGATATATAAGCCCCAAGGGCCTCTGGATGGAACAAATCCCCCTAGCGGCAAGCTTTCTGAAAGCTCACACCTGTCAGTTATTTTTTAAAAAAAGCAAAAACTGGCCAAACCTAAGGCTAGGTGGAGGTCTCCAGAGCTACCTCCTGTGGTGCTTGTATCGCCTAGGATGGTGTTTCTCCGTGACTGCGCAGGTAGAGGAGAGAGCAGACCACTCTCCTGCTTCTCCCTCATCCACCCCTAGCCCTTCCCAGCCCCAGGCATATGGTGCTAGCATATCACTTAGTCTTTTGAGCACAGGCCAAAGTAGAAGGCAGCGCTGTATGGGGGCTGCATGCCAGGGAGGCTCCTCAACACATGCAGCTGGAAAAAAAGACTTGTTTTGTCTCACCTGATATTTTTGGCTATGCTGATGGAAAGCAAGATGAGCTGCTGTGTTTGGAAATAAGGAAACAAAGCTGTCTCCTGTAAGAAAACATTATATGAATGCTTAACTAAGCAACCTTGAATGTAACTAATAGGTAAATGAGTAAATTCTTTCTTTCTGGTAAGGTACTTTCCATCAATTTCGGGTACATCTGCAATGAGGGATTGTAGGAACCACTTGTCTTCTTGCATTAGTTTTATACCACTGTGGATACTAAGTCCATTAAAATCGTTTCTGCTTTCATCCCACTTTTAATCAAGCCAGGTCGTAAAAGATTCAAAAAGGGACTCACTTTTACATAGGTAAGAGGAATGCCCAGAGTTAATGGCAGCCATAAATTCAGAAGTGATATAATCCTCTCATTTGAGGTTTAAACCAATTTCCAACTTGGTCCCTACAAGATCTGATAAGGAGAAGAATATACCTGCCGCATGGTTTTGAATGTTTTAGCTTGAGGCCTCTTTAAATGGCAACTGCCAGAAAAAGCATCTCACTTGATATATCCCCAATCTGATCTTGTCTAGCAATCCTTAGCAGATGGGAACAAGCTGATCCTGCCATGGCTAGGCAGGTTGAGCTGTTTTGCATGGGGGATATTCTTGCTGTGTGACAGAAGGCAACGAACCAATCTGTGTCAGCACTTAGTGCTTCGCTTGCCTACGTTTGCTGGGATGGTGGGCTCTGAAGCGAGCTGGTTCTTTAGGGCTGTTACAAACTAGATAGTTTCTGGCAACTTTTAATGCAGATACATGATTCTGACTACAAACTTGGCAAAAAGTTGAAAATACAGAATAAGTCATTTTTGCTCTCTCAAGCGTGTGAAAGAGGGGGCATGGTACAACAAAACAGCCACCCATTCCTGTATGCAGCTATGAAGCAAAAATACTGCATCTTCTACCTTCCTCTCCCTTGACTACTGAGGGAGTTAAGGTTTTTTAATTTACTGATCGAAATGCCACTTTTGATGGCAGTGTTGAGTAATTCTTCTGATGCAAATCCAAAACAAATCCACTGCTAGCATGTTCAGCTACCTTTCAACACTTTTATAAATCCAACTGGGCCCTAAGTGCTCTGCAGCAGGTTCCCATCATGGAGGCCTGGCTAGGGCAAACTTCACACTCTGCAGATCACAGTAAATGTAACCTTTGGCATCTTAAAACCAAAATATGTACCTTGTATTCACAAATTTGGGCTCTTGTTTCTCCCTAAATGTTTTAGAACAGTAACCTCTCTGAAAAAAATGTTGAGAGAGAAGGACTGCATTCAGGCTCCATAGAGCCTACCGTTAAAGCTTTAGATAAAACAATAATACACCCAACGAATCCCCATTACTTGGTTTCTCCTTCCTGGGAGGGAAAAAGAAAAAGGTAACACCAGCCACACATTTAAGTATCATCCTGCCTTTTTCATAACATTTTATCATTGCTATAGCAACCAACAGGGCTATTAGAAAGAGTGGATTATGTCTGCAGAAAAGGCAAGAGCAGAAGGAGCAGGTAAACTACCAAACTATGACTCCGTTTGCATGAAAATGGCCTTGGTAATAAACAGCCCATAAAAATCCAATAAAGCAAGCATGAGGTCAAAGCAGCATGCTCTACCATGAGAGAAAGCAAAGAGGATTACTCTGCAGCCCTGCATGTGAGCGTGCAGCAAAGGCCAGGCATTGGTGCTGCAATTGCAAAGGTCAGTGCATACCCATAAAGCAGAAAGAGCAGGGCTGTGGGTGCCCGTCAACTGCCCTGAATCTCCTCCCCAGCAGAGTGCTCTCAGGACTTGACCCTTGGCATCTATCTGGCTTGGTGTTGACAATGTGCCTAATATCCTCAGCAAGCAGCAGTTGTTCATTGTTTATTTTTATTTATTCACTTACATCTGGATCCTCAGCTCTCAGTATCTGTGGTGCGGCAATGATTTCTCCCAGCAAATCTCACAGCCCTGTGTCATCCTTGATTTTCTACATTTAAACAAAACACTTCCTATAGAAACCCCTCATTTGCTGTCTCCTGAAGCACCTCAGCCTAGCACACAGCCAACACTATTCGCTTTAGTTAGTGTGACTGCCTTCAACTCACCTGTGTTGAAACACCTTTGGTTCTGCTAGTTGAAGATACCCTTCTGAAAGCAAATACACTCAGTTTCCAAACCCCTGTGATGCTGTGTACATGTGGGAGCATGAATTTGAGGTTGGAAGAAAGACGGGGCTTCAAACCCACAGGTTCACCTGGGCATCTCCTTGTTCAGTCTGATGAGATTATCACAACCAGCAAACATATTTAACAGCAGAACTCACATCTCTACAAAAATTCCCTACAACCACACCAGCATAACTAGAGTCCCAAGTCTCCTGGTTTCCACTGACGTTCAACTAAAGAGTAAAGTTCAGTGTAAAGCACAGCTATGAGGCCAGCTCTGATATCCAAAAAGACATTCAAATCCAGGTTTCTGGCAATGCCAGTGAGCAGTTCAAGTTTTCCTGATGCTGGATTTCCTCAAGTGAAGGATTTACACACTATGATCACAAGGAGAAAGGAATGATGCTCTTAGAGAAGGCAAGTATTAGCTGGGTGACATGCAGATTCTCCTGTCCCTCTCATAGCATTGGGAATATTCGTAATCCAAATATTGAAGATACCAGGTTTAAAAGGCTATGAGAAGGGATGGCCTGTACTCAGGGTGCAGGAAGAGATCTGTAGGATTGCACTTTTGACTTGCAAACTGAGAAGATCTGACAGGGAAACCAACCAGGACAAAGAAAATCCCACGATTTTTACCATCACTGTAACCACACACAGAGAATTCAGATAGCTACAACTAGCTGCTTTGTCTTTAATGACATTATGCAATGCATAGTACCTTTTTCTTCCCTTTCTAGGATAGAAACTGATGTCTTTGATGCAAGACAACACTGAGTAATTTTTTGGAAGATTTTGGTGTTATGACTGTAAAGGAAAACTGCACCTTGTTAAACACAAGTCTGATTTATCCACTCACTGAAAGCAAAGAATGAAAATGATGACAAGCACATGTTGCCAGACTTTAGACTGCATCATTCAGGAACAAAATTCAAATAATTTCTTGTGGGCAGCTGGCTGACAAAGCCATATAAAGCCTTTTAGGTTAACTTGAATCATCTGCATGGTCTACCCAACAGGAAGGGAAATGCACCAAACTGCTTCTCCAGACTTTCTGGAAAACGATGTAATTCAGCACATCTGTACCAGGCTGAAAGGGCCTGAGCAGCAATGCTTTAGCTGGGATCATCTGTCCACATAGATAATAATGCCCTCATGTGTCTTCTTTGGCTTCAAGTCTCTTCAATCACATGCCAAAATCAGCTCTATCCTTGCTATGTGCATTTTAGCAGGGTGGAGATTTCCCCCACTGCCAGCAGATGTGCCAGAAGTGCAGGTTTGCTGAGAAAGGAGGCCAAACCAGTTAAATCTCATCAGATGAACTAGTAAATCAGCCGAATGCTTCAAAATTGTCCATATAAAAATCAGTATATTTCCAAATGAAATGTTTTCACTTTTGTGGCGAACCAAAAGAGTGGTTTTTATGAAAGCTGTCTTTGACTTTCTCATATGATGTCATATTTTCATTACAGTAGAAACAAAAATAAATAGCTTAGAAAAAGCACATCTGAGTTGCAACAAAATGTTCCATTGGTCTGACCCACCAGCCCCAAAATGTAGTTTTTCTTGGGTTTTTTTTGTTTGTTTTCAGAAGGTAGAAACAATAACCAAAGCATGTACTGCTGTGTTTTCAGTCAACTTTAATCTTTCTGTTTTCACCCCATTTTGCCAACCATGCAGCTCCCTTCCCACTGGGCTGGAGCACAATGCTATACTCCTCACCTCTCAGTGTCATGAAGTACCTAACTTATCTTGCTGTTCACAGTCACCATAAATCAAGTCCCTCAACATCTCTCACTTCGTATATTTGACTTCAGACCACCCTGCAGAGACAAGTGACAGCCAGAGACAACATGGACCGTTCCCTGAAATTACTTCAGTGCTTGATCTATCAGGGAGCACAGTTTAGCCCGGACACCAACAATATGGTTAGAGGTGAATCCCCTCCTGAGTGTTCAGTAATAAAGCTCCACAACATATGCTGCTTTACACTAACCGTAGTAAATAACTCATCTCCTTAACTCAAATGTTACTGAAATAGCCTCTCTGTACTGATTTCAGTTTGTAAATTCTGGCAGGTTCTGTACATCACTTAGCATACTTATTCCACTTTCCTCCTAGGGAAAGAAAATACATTCCAAGTAGGTTTATAGGAGTCAAAGCTCTAGTTTTCTTTGTGACTTTCTTTACCAGCATTCGGTTGTGTTCTTTTCTGCATTACAGGCAAAGTTTTCAAGTATTTAAAGAATCCTGATCTTCCATGTGTTCTCTTGCAATTTATTCTAATGATGAACGCAGTTACAAAAAGTGAAATCACACACATTTGCTGGAGGACAACAGGTATTTTCAGCACTTTTTCTGGTTCCCTTCAACAAATGCTCTGACGTTTAGATTTATCGAGCTGTGTTCTTATAATAGCCAACAGGATTCAGTTAATAAACTTCAATAAACCTCCGTATTAAATTTATCTCAAATAGGTTTGTTGTCACTTGCAGCATCTAATCTATTCATTGAGAAGCTATTAATACTGACTGCAGCAAAATGGAGTTTCAGCAAATGAGGTTGTTAAGCTCTGGGCCATCTTCTGCCAAATGAAACAACCCATGCTTTTTATGCAGAGACAAGGGAGGGAAAGTATTTATTTGCCCCTTTTTTCCTTCCTTTCTTCTGCAATGACTTCCAATGACAAGCCTCTGCTGGATTATAATCTGCATGCCATGTTGGAAACATACAGCTAGTCTACGTCAATTTATAAATATTTGCCCACTTGCTGATTCCTTTGCAACTGCCTGGAGCAGAAATATCCCAGGATGGGACACTTCTTTGTACCACCACTACCCCTTCCAAGGGTTTATACCTCATTATACCTCAACTATGCAAGCATGCGCTATCCCAATTGTTCCTGTTTATGCTTATTTCTCAATAGACCTGAGCTCTTACCCAAGATGTGTGGAGAGCCCTGTCCATGATGGAAATTGGGCTATACTTTTAGGAATCTATATAAATAGTCATGCTTTCTTCCTTTCTCCTTCACAGTCAGCATATTAAGATTGCTGTACAGCAATACTCTGCTGGATCTAATACTCCCCAAAGTCTGCTCTGATTTCAGAAATTATCTTGCCCTTACTTTTCCTCTTTAAATCTGATCCACCTAATGACTGAACTTTCAATTATATGGCTGTCAATCCTAAAATCAAAGCCAGTTTGTAATATCTCCCTTAGGAAGAATGTCACGTCACTCACTGAAATTACTGCAACAAATCTCAGCTAACTCAGTCTCAGGCAGCAGAGAGGCAAAATAAACCACAAGACAATCAACAGTGGGATTCATTTTGCACATAGGCAGAAATAGGAGTTAAATTCCCCAAGTTTTGATCCTTGATGCAGAAAATCATAGTTTTCCTAGCATAAAATGTATGGCTAATAGAAAAAAAAAAAAAAAAAAAAAAAAAGGAGGAAAAGATCAAAAAAAAAAGCAGAGGCAATTTGCTAGTCCAAAAGGATGCTGAGTTTCCCTTACAAACAGAAAATACTCTTCTGTTGTCATCTACCTGGAATTTCTCTCTACTTCGTATGTGATTATCAGGATGGATCATTTTGAGGCCAGATGCTGACATTTAGCCAAACTAACAGTTGCTTAATAGGGTTGCAGAGATTTATGGCTTGCAATCCCTCCTAGCTGATTCCCTGTAACTACTCGTGGACTACTCCCTCCAAATATGGCCTCCATCTGAGCAATGGGTCCCAGGCAGGGGTATCCATGGTCAGGGGATGATGTGTGTAGTCTGTAAGAGTTACAAGAGGGAACAGGGTTACAAGAAGAAGCAGAAGGGCACAATGGATTAAACCAAAGAGATTCATCAGGAAAACACCCAGTGGTGGTGAGATGGGGAGATCTGATATAAATCAACTGGGCTATTTCTTTTGCAGGCCCTCTCCCATGCTGTGAGCACTGCTACAAGCATCCATAATGCTGGGACAGCAAGCATTCTTCAACACCGATCTTGATGATGAAGAGTAGAAGCTGCAGCACTTGAGAAACTGTGGATGGATGAGATGCTAGTAAACAGCCCACAGGCTCTCTCTGGATTAGCAGAGAGATGCTGCCAGGGACTCTCATCCTGCTTCTCACCCCTTGATTTCCATCAAACAGCCAGAGGACATCTATGCACCTCTGAAAACCATTGCCCCCTTTTCAAACAGCAGCCTGGACTGAAAAAGAATAGAAACTCAACTTCTAATCATAGTCCAGAGGCAGAAGAGTAGCATTGCTATTGCTGTTTGTGGCTAAATCAGAGGCCTCCAGACTCCAGGACTGATGAATCCCTTGAAACAGACACTAAATTTCCCAGGACTGAGGGCTTTACTAGCCAGTGGAAAGGGAGATGCTTGAGGGCAAGGATCAGTGCAACACTCAGGTTCATGCAGCACCTTGTCCCTGATGACTCAGCAACAGTGAGCAAGGACAGTGTTAAGCACTGACACTTCTCAGTACTCTGCAAAAAGGATAGGTTCTGGGGAAAAGTGCCATGCCTTAGATTTAGAGCAACAATGACAAAGAAATGAGATTTGCACATTCACAGATGACAGTCTCTGAATGGTCACAGAGGCTGCTGCCCCTACCAGCGCCATGCTGGGCTCAACTTTGAGAAGACCCCTGCATTTACCTTCAGAAAACCCTGAGCATCACTGAAAATGGAGCACAAAGCATTTAAAGCATCTCCAGGGGGAGGTCAGATTTAAACAGATGCACCTCTTGCTCCACAGCACTTCCCCAGTTATGCAGTGATGGCACTCACAACAGCAAAGCGCCTGCCAGGAGACAGACACTTTTCTTTAATGCAATGATTTTTTAACTGTTCAGTGCTCAGACAAAAAAAAAAAAAGACTGTGAAGTATTTTTTATACTCAGGAATATTTTGGTGAGTTCCCTCGAGGCATCTGCAGATGCACTCATGAACAAGAAAAGCAACTGCAGGCACCTTGGACATCCTGGGAGTCTGCTGTGCTGAACCTTCAGTGCAGCAGCACCTGCCTACCCCAATACCGCAACAGGAACAAGAATAAAAGAAAAAAAGTGAACTGCAAAACTTGAAAAGAGATTTTAAAATTGCAGTGGTTATTACCAACTCTGCCTTCCAACTTGCGTGTTTGTTCAGCCACAGCCTGCTAATTTAAAATGAAAAATCCCCACATCATAAAACCATCTCTCTGAGAGACATGACATGGAAACTGACTGACTTCACAGGATAAACTGGGACACTGTTTGCTCTAAAAAAAAAAACAAGTGGAAAGAACAGAGAAGGTATTTATTCTCTAATATGTTTAAGTCACAAGAAGAGCCATAGGTATTACTCAGAGCAGGTTAGAATTGCTTAGATAGACTGTGATAGATCAGTTGATGGCACCCTCTGAATATCCTATCAAGATGCATAGAGGTGCTTCCACCTCACCCAGAGCTTGGCTGCTTGCTATTGGTTTCATATGCAACATAAATTCAGCAGAAATCTGACTGTCATGCCGGTCACCTCAATCCATCAAGGAGTGAATGAGCATCTTGAGAAAGATTTATGCATGACAACAATAATGCCTCCATGGTAAAAATTTCCACCTGCTTTCTGCTTTATCTAGGCACCGGCAGCAAAGGCTCAGCATCACCAATGGGCTACAATAAGCAGCAGTCACTCTTTGAAGGGTATCAGGGAACAGGTTTGAGATCCCCTTGACTTTATTTTCCTTTTTCAATTTTGCTCCTTCCTTTTCTTTCTTCTCCTCTCCTTGTCTCTCTTTTTTATCACATCAAACTCGACCCTGTTTTCACTGTAGTATTGCCAAGTTATGTCCAGACCAGGACACCCACCAACCTTGCAGACAGCTAAGCCAAAGCATCTTCATCTCACAACACTGAGATGCATTCAGCAGCCCTTGTCTCTGAGCAGGAGGGGAAGATTTGGGGAGAGCAACCCAAACGTGACTCACTATAGTGCTCCCAGCAATAACCTGCAGCTCCTGTCTTCTGGAATGACAATCTCCTACCAAAGGATGAATTTCACCTTCTACTGTGTTTTCTAAATAACTGCTTCCTAAAAATGCAGGATAATGTAGAATAATAGAATCATAGAATCGTTTGGGTTGGAAGGGACCTTAAGGATCACCTTGTTTCAAATCCTCTGCCATGGGCAGAGACACCTTCCACTAGACCAGGTTGCTCAACTCTTCATCCAACCTGGTCTTGAGCACATCCAGTGTTGTGGCATCTACAGGATCCCTGGGCAACCTGTTCCAGTGTCTCACCACCCTGAGTGAAAAACTTCTTCCTTACATCTAATCCAAATCTCCACTCCTCCCATTTAAAGCCATTACCCCTTGTCCTATCACTACAAGCCCTTGTAAAAAGTCCCTCCCCAGCTTTCTTGTAGCCCCCCAGAAGGTCGCTATAAGGTCTCCCCAGAGCCTTCTCTTCCCCAAGCTAAACCACCCCAACTCTTTCAGCCTGTCCTCATAGGAGAGGTGTTCCAGTCCTCTGATCATCTTAGTGGTCATCTTCTGGACCACATATGGCCACCTGAAGATAATTTAAAACTTTACCCACCCTTTCTCTAACACACACAGTCATCCCTGCTGACTTAACAGTGGAGATATGATTTCAGCCTGGAAATTACAGCTTAATTATATTTTTGGGTGGGTGGGAGGAATTTGATGGGAGATTTCATTTAGGAAACAATAAGGTCTCGGTTGGGTTAGAAATCAGGATATTAATGTTCTTCTTTTTAATTTTCCCCTCTGACTCAGATTCCCACTGTTTGAATTTGAGCTCAATTTGTTCTGTTCATTATGAAGAAATCCACATGAATTTGACATTAAACTGATTATCTCTGAAAACAGTAGCAATAATTTCCCTTTTTCCTGCGTATGTTTCTGATTAAGTCTTTGTGGTTGATATAAAAACGCAGGGGAGAAATAATAAAGCAAAGGAAAATCAAGTATTTATTATGGAGTGCTACTTAGAAGCTGAGACATGCAATGACACTTATGCATTTGGGAAGAAAAAGCAAGGGGCAGGGACAAACAATACTCTCATTTCCATTTCCCATTTCAGTCCATTTGCTTGAAAAGAAACAGGGAGTGAATATGGCTTCCCTAGCCAGGAATAATATCTGGTGTGCCAATACTGGGGATCTTAGGGATTTGTGATGACTGTCTGTTGGGGTTTGCTGGCAGGACTGTGCTCCCTCATGAACGGACCCTTAGGGCCACAAGGATGAATTCAGATTTAAGACTCACCATCCTGCAATAAGAGCAGCTCGAGGTCCTGGGCTCCTATCCTGAACAAGTTGTTGGGGTCCTGATGACTCCAATAGGCCTTATTGACCATGATGAGACCCACCAGGGACCCAAACCCCCTGCTCGGCTTTGGGCACCCACTCCTTGCCTTGTGTCTGTCTGGTGGCTGGACCTTGGACCTGGGTTGTAGACCAGTTTCCTTCTGGCCCCTCTCTCTTCCAACATCACCTGCTGTTCTAGGCTGGACCCTGGACCTGGTTCATCCCCTCACCTTGTCCAGGGCTGTGGATGGGTCCTGTTACCAGCACCAAGCTCTGCCTGCTGGCATAAGCCCCTGGAGAACCATGTCCCATCAGTGAGGACATGGCTTGTGCTTGACTCCCTCTCAGCTCCCAGCTTTTCCCCCTCAAGAAACAGCTCTGCTCTTACAGCTCCCTGATGTTTCTTGTCCTTCAGATAAGTGGAGCAGCAATGTAGACCACCAAAAAATCCCTCCAGGAGACCTCTGTGTATGAAGGTGGCAGGTACAATGTGCAGTGCTTTGGGGATGAGGGTACACAAACCATACATATATAGCCAAAAGACAAAAGGTGCACATACTCTGTTTTTATAGCAAGACTGTTATTGGAATAAACTATTAAACCTTCTGTCTAGTTTGCAAGCCAAGACTCAGAACATTACAGTGGGAGTACAGCCACCTGACCCAATGCCACAGACTTCTGGAGTGGTTTCTATTTTCAAAGAAATCTGGTGGCTTTGCCCGTAGCCCATTTATTTCCCTAAAGAGGGAAAAAAACCTTATAGATACAGAAAGTGTTCACCACAATTGGAGATATAGTTCTCCTTATCTGCCAGCTTGAATGGATGTACATAGCTCCATCAGTCATTTTCCTATAACAAAGCAGTGCCTCATACCAGTGACAAATTCTTCTTTGCCTCTGCTGCTCTCAAGCCTCACCAAAACAAGGAGCACTCCTTTCTTTAACAGATAACTTCAAATTTTCCCCTTGAAAAATATACAACCCTCTCACCCCCCGCAGCTGGAAACCTGAAGTCTAACAAAGTACCACATAGTTCATGATGAATTTTTTTTCTCTCCCAGTTGTCTCATATCTACCTGTTGTAGATTGTCCTGTATTTACATGCTGTAGTTGTCCCATGTCTACAACTTTATGGTGGTGATGAAAGGATTGGGTCTTTAGGGGTAAGAATCAGAGCAAAGGCCCACAAAGCTGATATTATTGTGGCAGCCTGTTATAGACCACCCAACCACGACGAAGAGGCAGATGAAGTAAGTACTCTATAAGCAGTTGGGAGAGGTTTCGCGTTCACTACCCCTTGGTCTCCTGGGGAACTTCAACTTCGCAGATGTCTGCTGGAAATACAATATAGCAAGAGAGGGAACATCCTGGAGGTTCCTGAACGGTGTGGAAGATTACTTTCTGACACAGCTGGTGAGGGAGCCAATTAGAGAGAGTGCCCTCCTGGACCCACTGCTTCTGAACAGAGAAGGGCTTGTGGGGGAAGTAATGGTTGGAGGCCATCTTGGGCATAGAGATCATGAAATAATAGAGTTTTCAATTCCTGGAGAAGTAAGGAGGACCAACTAGAACTCAACCTGGCTACTACTGTTAAAGAAAATAAAAAACGTTTCTATAAATACATTAACAACAAAAGGAGGACTAGGGAGAATCTTCATCCTTTACTGGATGCAGGGAGAAACATTGTGACAAAGGATGAGGTATTTAATGCCTTCTTTGCCTCAGTCTTTAGCAGTAGAACTAGTTGTTCCCTGGGTACCCAGCCCCCTGAGTGGGAAGCAGAATAAGACCTTCATAATCAAAGAGGAAATGGTTAGCAACCAGCTACATCACTTAAGACATGCATAAGTCTATGGGGCCAGATGGGTTACAGCCAAGAATACTGAAGGAGTTGGCAGATGTGCTAACCAAGCCACCTTCCATCATCTGTCAGCAGTCCTGG
>VZZY01017061.1:17914-22082 GCA_013400335.1 Eurystomus gularis | reverse complement strand
AAGTATACTTTTGTAGTACAAAATATACATGTTTCCATCAACTTTCTTTTAGTTTGTACATTCATTGTTAAGCTGCAGTTAATTTAATCAAAGCCTATGCAGAACTGAGAAACAAAAATATAACCCATATACGTGTTGTCAGCCACATAATTTATTTTTGATACCTTGAATGGATATATCTGGAAAGAAATAGATATTTCCATAGCAAGAAGGAGGAAGAAGCATGGATTTGTAATCATTGTATGTAATTAATATTTTACTATTCTTTTTAGGAAGGAACGGAAAATAACTATACATAGAAAGTTAAAATATGGATGCCACTAAAGGTCAAAAGCTCTGAATCAGTAAAGACAGATGTACACCACAACAAGACAACTCCTGTACTTTTAAATACTACAAATGGCTATAATCCACTGCTTCAAGGAATATTTTCTGTGAGAGAACTTCTATTGTTAAGTACAGTACAGACGTGAGGTAGGTAAATATAGTACTTTTATGTAAATTTAGTATTACAATAAGTACATTGTTACTTAAAACAGTTCCAAACACAGAGATGCCATCCTGTTTTGGGAAACTTGTCATGGAGTTCACTGTGAGGATGTTGTGCATTCGGGTGCAGGGCAGGTGATCTGAATTACTTAAAAACCTAACAAATAAATTCTGAAACTGAGTTTGCTTCCATAAACATTGTGATCTGAAAGTTTTCGGCTTATTTAATGAAGAGACAAACATCTTTTCCTGCTTTTGAACCACTGGAAAGACATTGTTTAAAATTCTGGGTTGGGGCTTGAGAATAATTCTGTATATGGCTGGCTTTCCGGGTTTTGTTATTTCTGTGTACATCGGTTTTCTTTCTACAATATGGGGATTACAATAGCTTTCTTTGAAAATCTACTTTTAGACAACTGGAACTCTTTTATCTAATTAAATTGTATTTCAAAGAATTCTTTACTCTCTGTTCTTTGTCTTGACTGTGTTATCTCAAATCTGATGAGTTCTTAAACAGTATAGGATAGATTCTGTTGTTTTATACAACCAAGAATTGTCTGAGTGACCTTTTGAAAATTACTGTCTGTTTAAACATATAAACCTAACAGATAAAATACCACGGGCGTAGCTTCCTTATTACAGTGCTTGCTATCACAAGTATTTTCTCATTTAGCTATTTACCTGCTGCAGGTAAAATCTGTCAGAATGTAATCTTTATGGCAAGTTAGAGGTCCAGACAGCTTGCGTGCTTTTTTTAAAATATGGAGCACAAAAGTTCCATATTTACATAATTATCTCAATTCCCATACAAAACATCTCAATTTTGAGGAACCTGGGCCAAGCTTATTGCTCTTCTTGTATAACACATCATAGAAGGGGCAGAGGGTTTTGAATGATGGTGATGGTGGAAATACACCGTACCTTTAACACTTTTAGTGGTAGAGTTAAATTTTCCATTTTTAACCTTCAGTAATCTAGCAAGCAATGGACTACTTTAATGCGATTCTTGGCACTCATTAACCCTTGATTACCTTTTCCATCAACCAGCAGGAGCAGGTCCTTGGCACTTATTAGATATTGATAACTATCTGAGGCCAGTGAGGTGCAGCACCTCATGTTACTTGATGTTGCCTGTTGAAGCCTCAAGAGGTATCAAACTGAAACTGTGTAACAGGGTGCATTCAGCATAGTTAATTTCAAAACTGAGACTACTGTTTGCCTAATCATACCTGGTTTCAGATTTAACCAGACTTTTCAGTGGTCTACTTGTGAATGTTTTTCCTAGTTTTGTTGTATTCACAAGTGTCATATAATGTGCTTCAAACTCATTAAAGGTTATAAGGTAATGGCAATGTTATGTGGAGAATATTATTCTTAATGCTCATATCTCTTGCTTGATAGATTATATTAATGTCCTAGCAAACACCTTCACTTTACAGTATGGGCATTTGAAGTGAAAGGTGTTGAGAGCACAGCCAGTTACCAGCACTGCTCTGTACATTCTGACACTCTGGCTACAGAATATGGATTGAATATAGAGTATAGAATATAGAAATGTCTCAATTGTACAGTATTCTCCATGTGTGCAATTGAGTACATTAAAGAACTATTAATAAAAACACCCCAGCCTGTGCTTTGTAAATGATGAGAGCTTGATAAAATGAACCTTGTTAGATTTCACTGAAAAAGAATAATCTAACTACTTTTCTGTAGCTGTGATAGTCTCCAGATGAAAAGGGGGGCAGGTTTGTAGAAAGAATTAACATCCTTTACTGTTTGTGTTATTTAACAAGTTGATATAGTTGGAAAAATAACTACCTTGGAAAGTTAGTTCTCTTCCTTCTCCACCCCTAACAACATCATTCTGCCCAACAAGGAGTATTACCTCTTCTTACAAACCTTATGATACTGGAATACTTTATTCATTGCAAATTATTTCCTCAGTCTATGATCAATGTCTGAGAAGAGATGACAGTGATTTCAGATGACTCTTTCACTGCTTACATTTAGTATGAACTTTAAGTTACTTAAAAGTTTTGTGTTTCTCACTCTGCATTATGAGCTTTTTAGGCTCAGGTGTTCCCTGGAACTGTGCATATCTGACTTCAAAATAATTCTTAAATCTTGCTGAATTGAAGCCTGGAAGCTTTCTCCCTTCCTAAAAGAAAATTAACAGCTAAACTACTGGACAGCTTTGGGACAGCTTTCACCAAACACAATCACATTCATTTCAAGGTATGTCTTGAATTGGAAGTTTAATATTACCCTATTTTGGTACATGACAAAAGAATGCCATGTTTTTGTTTGTCTCTTGATTTGGGAATTTTGATCCCCCTACCATCCATTATTGATGGGAATAGCTGTTCTGGGTGCAAGCAAAATATTAAAGCCAGCAGAACACTTTGAAGGGGGATCTTTGAGAGCTGAGGAGCAGGGAGGTGTGGGAGTTACAGAGAGAGAAGCAATGAGCTCTTAGCAGAACTTCTAGACACCTTCCCTGGAGGTGCTCAAATGTCTACCTTTGTTTATTCAATTCTGTTAAATTTCACTAACTGGGGGTGTAGTAAATCAGGTGGAAACTGTTGCGTTCTGGCGTAGAGGCTCCAGATTTGTGTCTCTGGCAATTGCTCTGGCAACCTTTCATGCATCTCTGGTAGAGCTGGAGCTGGGGATAGTGAGAGGCAGTGGCACATGGTTTACTTCTGGTGATGTGTGGAGGGTCTGGACAGAAAGATTGGAAAGGGGATTGAGTGGAAATTTGTTTTAAATTGTAATCTCATGAGCTCTCATGCTTTTCAATATTTTAGCCATAAAAGTAGTGCACAAAACACCACACAGCTAGTTTTTACCTATTGATTTGTACATGGAGTCTTCTTTACACCACAGGGTTTTCATTCCATTTAGCTCACATTTTACAAACGAGGCAACACCAACTTTGAACTCTTTTGGAGAGCTGTGGATTGATATTTCAAAGGATAAATCAAGACAGAGCTTTTGTCAGTTAAAACAAAATAAACTTGTGCAGCATTTTAATGATGGTGTGTGGAAGACGAAAGATATAGGTCCTTGTCTGAATCAAGCGGTGCTAGAATTCACTTGAATTCAGGTATTTTTTACATCAGCTGTCTGCTGGATGTGTCTACAGGAGAGGACTTTTGGGGCAGTAATGGCAAAAGCACCTGTTGTGGGAATGCTGGTATATTTTTCAATGCTGGTATAGCTTTCAACCCAGAAATTCCACCTTGTGCCTAAGGAAAGACTGAGCAAAATGTACACGCTGTGTGCTCAGAAATTAGTTTTGACATCTGAGAAAAGCTGTGCTGAATATGTTCCCAATTCTTCTCCAGAGACAGTTGAATTTTAATTATTCACAGCATCCCAAACCTAGAATTGTGGTTAGCAACCTCTAAATAAGTAACATAAGTAATCTTCCAGCTTGGTACAGATCACACTGGAATTTATAGCAGAATATCTACTAGTTGTCGTTTTTATTTATTGTTAGTCATCAGTTTACCAGTTCTAGTTCTAAAGCTTAACTTCTGCTTTCATCATAGGTGTTTCTCATTGCTCTATTCTATTCATTTTCTTTCCTTGTCTCCATTCTTCACTTCAAATTGAGGAGAAGCACCTTCCTCAAAGAGGCTTGTTAATCCCAGATTTTCACATCTGAAGTTCTGCA
>VZZY01017061.1:5414-15414 GCA_013400335.1 Eurystomus gularis | reverse complement strand
CCTGTATATTACTTGTAGTGTGATCTTGACTTGAAACTTTTAAGGTAAACTAAGGCTGAAACTTTTTGCCAAAAAAAAAAAGAAGAAAAGAAAAAAAAGAATTAATCAAAGTATACAATCTATGATCTGGTTCTTGATTAAGCTGCATTTTTATTTTGAATCTTTCTTTAGTTATACTTAATATGTAAATGCATTTACTAAAACTATGGTTGTAGTCAGATTTTGTAATTTAGGAGAGGTTATATAATGTAATTTTTATTTCAGATTTTTTAATCTGAGGGGGGGAAATAATAAAATCTATCTAAATACAGAATTACCAGCATGTATCCTTGAGGGAAAGAGGAAGAAATATGTATCTTGTTCAATTCTGAGTGTTTGATCAAATAAACTGAAAAAAAACCCAAACCAATACTACATTGTCTCTTGTCAGTGGTGCCCAGCAACAAGATAAGGGGCAATGGACATAGCCTGGAACCCAGGAGGTTCCATCTGAGCAGAAGGAGAAACTTTGCTGTGAGTGTGTCGGAGCCTGGCCCAGGCTGCCCAGAGAGGTTGTGGAGTCTCCTCCTCTGGAGAGATTCCAAAGGATCCTGGACGTGATCCTGGGCACCCTGTTCTGGGTGACCTGCTGGAGCAGGGGGGTTTGGATGAGATGATCTTCAGAGGTCCCTTCCAGCCCCTACCATGTTGAGATTCTATGATCATTTAAACTAAGAAAATGTCCATTAGGTAATTACTTGGTCAGCTGCAGAAAATACTCCGCTCCTTTTGACTTTACATGGGACCTCTGCAGTTTCCCTCAAAGAGGTTTTCTTGGGGAAATGGCCAACACTTGCAGCGGAGTGAGGAAGCACCAGCAAACCTGGGAATGTTTTATTTGCAGTTCCTGGCAATCTGTGTTGAGACAGCCCTTAACGCCCACCCTCTGGAAAGTCCTTTTAAGTTTCTGTGCAAGGGCCAAGGCAGAGTGAGGAATAAAACACAGTGAAAACACTTTTCCAACCTACTTATTCAAAGTAAATAGGATGCACACAGCCATGAGTTTATAGAGAAACAGAGAAACTCCTGAATGTTGTGTAACTCAAAAAGGCATGTAAAATATTTTTTAGTCAGGTGTTGCATCTGTTTAAACATCACCAAAACATCTCAAACAGGACCATTGTTCCCCATACTCCCCCGGTTTTTACTAATTTGACAATCTAGGAGGTCAGTTGAGCCCTTGTATCTAGTGAGCTTGATTCAAAAAGAATATGCAGTATTTAAATTAGTGCTGAATATGTCCTGTTTGCTAACTGTCCAACCATGCAATGCCTTCCATTATTGAATCTGGTCCCTGGAATGAATATGATAAAAGACATGCTGGCTGATGGGCTTAGATTAACAATGAACCCAGTAATTGTCCGGAAATATATATTTAATTCATAAAAAGTCTTAAATCATGACATAATGATGGGGAGGTTTTTAAAAGAAAATGAAATACTAGTAATCACAAAATAATTGAGAATGTTGGAACTATTATTTTTCTTGACAGTATAAAACTTTTTACCATTTCTTTGCCGACATGTATAATTTTCATTATATTCATATATGTAAAATAAATTAAAATTAATTTACATAGCAATTTTTCTAGAAAGTAGCCACAGCTACAGAAGTAGGTCAGAAGGATGAAAATAATGCATTGAGGCCCGTCTTTATGTAAGAGAATTAATTTTTTTTTGGAAGTAATACAACACATAATGCAAGAGCACATAATAAAAGGCATAATAGGATGAAACTAAGGTTAGGAAGATTAATGCTGACTGTGTATTTAGAAAAGAAAAAATCACTGGCAAATTAGGTCCTGGAATGTTCTTCCAACAACTATTGTTGAAGCCATGATACTTGCAATATTTCTAATTGCACTGAGAAACATTATATATGCAGCAGCAATTATTTGTTCAGTGCACGCTGGTGCTGCAAATTTTAACTTGTCCATTGGTCTCTCATTCTTTTCGTAACCTACATTACTGGTAAAGTAATCTTTAAACTGTTTGGATTTTAAACCTCTTCTTCTCTCAGCACTTTAAATTGAGGGCAATATTATTTCTTTGAGCAGTGGAAGTTGTGGAGTCCTAGTTTAATGTCCTGACCATAAAACTTCATCCAGGCCAGGACCATTCCTTTCTCCAATCACCTGTAACCTACTTCTTTGCTGGGACTGGTTTTATAAGCCATGTGACTCGGGGCTTTTTTGACTACACTGGGTAACTGGAGGTCAGCAATAGCAGTGTGGTGAGTCCAGATGCTTTCGGCTTGTTTAGTCTTCTGAGTAGGTGTGGTGGGTTAACCTTGGCTGAGCGCCAGGTGCCCACCAAGCCACTCTATCACCCCCCCTTTCCTTCCCCGCTCCCTCCTCAGCAGAGCAAAAAGAAAGGGGAGGAATATAAGATGAGAAAACAAAAAGCAGTTTAATAATAATAATAGAAGCAAAGCCAAGCAAATCCGCGCGCGGAAGAAAAGCAAACAAAGTTTTATTCTCTACTTCCCATCAGCAGGTGATGTTTGGCCACTTCCTGGGAAGCAGGGCTCCAAGACGCGTAGCGGTTGCTCTGGAGGACAACGGCACGGCCCCCCCCTCCTCCTCCTTCTCCCTAGCTTTATAGCTGAGCTGACGTCATATGGTATGGAATATCCCTTTGGTCAGTTTGGGTCAGCTGTCCTGGTTGTGTCCCCTCCCAAGATCTTGCCCACCCCATCCCACTGGAGGGGTGAATGTTGGGATCCTTGCTCAGCAGTAGTCACAACACAGGTATGTTATCAGTACCCTTCTAGCTCCCAGCACAAAACACTGCTGCTATGTGGAAAACCAGCTCAGCCAGACCCACTACAGTAGGGGAACTGCAGCTCATTTGTCTATGAAGCTGAAAGTTTTATACTTATTTATGTTTGGGATTTCATTGTGAAGACTGAGAAGCCTTTTGATTTTTCCCCTGCAAATCTAGAAACTTTGCATTGAACAATCAACCTCTGCTGTTATTGTCATCAATGATTTTGTCCTCAAACAGCCCAATGACTTTAAATACTTCCAAGTAATGTATCTCTCACCACTGCAGGAGTGCTTGTACCAGATGTATTGGAACGATGTCATAAAAGAAAATTGTTAAATATGTGGGAAAAATGTCTTTAGTTGTGAACAAGCATGAAAATCCTCAGTTCCAAATGTCTGCCCTGCTGCTCACTGAGCCTTAAAATAGGGGTTTATCCTGGAGTGCCTTCTGAGTTGTAATTGTCATTACAGCAGCCTGCTCATTCCACTACTCTTACTGAAAGTACTCAGCCAGAATTAGTCTTCCTTCATCATATTATACGTTATTCTCTTTTGTTTAGGTTCCACTGTTTGGGACTCTGGGTCATGCAAGAGATGATCCATTTATGACATCCATCAGACCTTTCCTATCACACTGACTCTGGTGGGCTTTACAATTCATATAAAACCAGATTACCTTAAATCTTGCAAACACATAATTCTGATTGTAGATTATGAAGTCAAGTTAAATGATTTATTTTTTTATTCATTTCTGTGGTGGGCATTTGCTGGCACCTTGGATGATGTGCTTGAATAACCACTTGTGAAAGAAATAACGTGTCATGAGAACTTTTAATGTATAATGTAGTCAACAATGTAGTTGTTTGAATGGAGATGCTGTTTAATGGTGTTTAATGACTGCATGGCACAAAAGTTTGGGGGAGGATGCCTCAATTATCTGGAGGTTCAGATACAGCATGACTATGGCTACATGGATCCTCACCAAGATCTTAAACTCTTGTGATACTGCCTACCAAATGGCAGGTAGACTTTCTCGTTTCAAATATTGGTGAACGCTGTTGCACCAAGCAGTATGGACTTGATTGTAGGCATGTCCTTCCAAAGCTGAAGTGAACTACATCATTTGAAGTTTTCTTCATTGACCATTTATGTCCACAAAAAAGTCTGTGACTATTCCAAAAATCTCAAATCCTAGTCAATACTAAGCTTAAAACCTTTACATCCTTCTGCTGCAAACTGTTACATATTACTTAAATTCTGGGGTTACCATTTTAAATGATCAAAACCATAATGTTTAGATATGGATATACATATTCTTTAGGAAAGAAATGGTGCATTACTTCCTAGAAAACCAAATTTGGCTCTTTAAAATATTAAAGAACAAGCTTGTGAGTGTACTTCAACTTCCATTATAACTAGGAAAAAAATTGTGAAAATATAAGTTTATTCTTATAGCTAACTTCAGACATCATGAAACTTTGCAGAAAAGACTGTGAGAATTAATTGATATAGCTAATATCTTAGAACTGTTACAATCATGCAGACCTCAGATGACTGTGGAAATTAGATGCCTACTGTACCATAACCTCTGCCTGCATTATTAACTAGTGTAAGATTGTATTAGAAATAGACTGTGCTCTCTCCAAGAGCTGATACGCATTAATTTATCACAGAAGGACAAAAAACTGAGATTATATTTTGACAAACATCCCTAAGTTTGAATGCAAAATTGAACCTTTTATGCACTTCTTCCCGCAGCTTTCCCAACTCTTTTTTTTCCTCATTGGATATTCCTCCCAGCACTTGACTGCTTCACAAGCTGAATTGTCATCCCACCTGTGTCAGTCACAGGATGTTGTTGAGGAGTTCAGCCTTTCTCTTATGCTCAGACAAGGAAATCAGTGGCTTACTTCATCAACCACATATGACACCCGACTGGTGTAAAGCGAACATAACTGAGAAATTGCCCAATGCTTTAAAAGGGAGGGATGCTCTTGACATCCGACTCTGTAGAACCGTGACTTCCTTGCAGACATACAGCATAATTTAACACTATAAAGTAGCTCTTTAAAGAGCCATTATTGTGCTGTCAAGCCAAAAAGAGGTGTTTAACTACACTACAATTTTCAAATTCTCCTATTTCAGACAAACCAAGCCCAACCTCATATTCTGAAGTTATTTCTGAAGTCCCAGGGAGCTTTGTTAAACCTTGATCTATCACTAAGGAATCACTGTTGGGTTTGCATCTGATCGCATTTGAAGACAAAATAACCACTTTCTGCCTTCTATTTTTGAAAGAGAAAAAGCATTCTGACTTCATAGCCTTCAAGCAGAAGTACTACTTATTTGCTTTGAAGTGAGAAAGAAATGTCTATCCTACTTTCATTAGAGAGTCCTACTTAAATTGATTATTTTGTTAATTTTATTTTCTGAAAGATTGAAGGCAATGCAGGACATCATATTTGCCACTCAAGGTGCACAAATCACCTCAGATTCTAGGTGTGAATCTGCCAGATTTTTCCTGCTGGCTATCTGCATGGTTCTCAGCTTTTTCATACCTTTATCTCTGCTGATCGTACTCATAAAATCTATATCTCTGCTATCATGGGAAATCCAAGGGCTTACTCTGACATAACAAGAGCAGAGAGGGATCTGCAGCCATATAGGATACATAAAAAACTTCATTTCTGCTTTATGCAGTTCAGTCTATTTCTCCACTTTCCTTGTATTATATTTACTACTCTGCCTAAGTGGTAACTGCACTACTGAGGATAATGTTATCTAAACTGAAAAATTAGAACAAATGAAATTATTGCGATTTTATATAGAAACATCTTCTATAAAAATGCATTTTTGCTGTTCTTGGAGAAAAAATAGAATCTTTTTCCTCTGATTAAAGGCTGGTTTATTTGGAGTATTGCCTGGTTTTTAGTAATCCTACTTCTTGTCATCATTAAGCTTTGACCACGACATTCTCTGACGCAATTCCTGCCCAGGAATCAGTCATAAATGACTCTTCTGGAAGAGCTATAGGGGGACACCTGTCTTAGAGGATCCCCATTTTGTATTTGCTACTTATCTTGCAGCTTAAGTATCAGAAAGCACATCACTGAGAAGTTATGTTTAGTTCACATGCTGGCCCTTAAGGCACAGAGAAGGCTAGTGACTGTAACAAACTATCAAATACCCAATGCTCAGTTGCTTTTACCAAGCAATTTTCACCTCCTTCAAACCTAGTAAAAGTCAAGAGGATCGCAGCATCCTCTTGTGAGGATGTAGGAGCGAAGTGAGGAGTAGACGTCAGCGATCAGCAAAATTAAGTACAAGCACTTCTGTAATGCCATGACAGCCTCCTGTCTCTGTGACACGCTGAGCCATGCTGCATGCCTCTCCATCATCTTCATCCCCACGGATGAAGATCTGTGTGGTCTTCCAGTCCCCAGCTGCAGGAGAAGGAAAGGAGTTGGAGGTAGATGCACTTCCAACCTAAGACAGCAGTAGTCTTCACTCCTTGGATGAGGGGCTGGGCATAATCAGCCAGCTCATGGTCAACCAGTGAGATCTTCAAGCCCCAAAACAGGTAAAGAGTAGCCTCATGTTAGGGACTTCTGCGTCTGTGAGATTAGTTGGTCTAAAAACTGAAAAGGAAGGACCAAGGAGAAAGCTTTTTTTTCCTCCCTTTTCCCTGTTGTTGTTTTTTTTTTTTTTTTCCCTTTTCCTTCTTTCTTGTCTTCTGGAGCTTTCACTGTCCAAAAGGTCACCTGTGATAATGAAGGATGCAACTATAATGTCCATCACCAACCAAGATTCTGTTCCTTATTTCATTAATAATATGGCTTGAATAGTGTGTATTTCTGATAAATCATTTGTGTGATTTGCAGACTAATTGTAGGTATTGAGTAAAAAAATAAAACTCCATTAAATTGGGTGGAAGAACTGTTACGTGGGACTAATTCCCTGTGTGGGTATGCTCATCATGTCAGTAGGTGCAAGGCTGACTACATCCCTTTGAAACACTAAAAAAGAAAATTTCCAAACAAAAAACTATTTTCTATTTTGTCTTAATATGTATATGTATACACACTCATAAAAACACATACATATATAATTATATATAAAGAAATACCTAGTTTTTTACAAACAGAAACAAAAGCAGAACTTCTTCAGATGAAAAATCAATATTTTGGGGGGATTTACAGGAGTTGAACGCATCACCAAAACAATTTGAGAAAACTGAGGTTTTTGTTGTCAACATTTCCTATAAATCTAACATTAAATTCTTATTGTTTTACTAGTTCTCAAAGAGTACATGTACAACTGGTGCAGAATGCTTGCAGTATATTTTTGTTCTGAATTTGTTGACTTCTGAATTGAAATGCCAGCATTTCAAAGGGAAAAATGAAAAAGCAGTGAGAAAACTCACAGAGTGAAGTGAAATCTGACCCCGATCTTGTAGCTCTAGACATAAATAGCTTCTCAAGCTAATCTTTGAATTGAGGACCAAAAATTACGGGATGCGAAAACTCAAGACTTCACAGGCCTATGCAACTGGAGAACCTCTTTACAATGGCTTTTCATAGCAACCGGATCAGATTTGAAAGGCACAATGAAAATTTCAATTTCTAATGTCATTAAGTCTCATGTGCTAAGGCAAAGATATCTTCTTCTCTTTGTTTTCACACGCTAGACTGTATTGCCTGCTATAAAATCTTCATTTTCATAATGTACGTGAATAACACGCAAGCTGTGTCAATGTTTTGACACATACATACTGTTTCTTTTTATGTATATAAAATAATTGCCCTACTATCCATCATATTATAAACTGTGACAAACTGCATATATGTGTTTCTTCTTCGCTTGTTTTTAGCTGTGATAATTCAGCTGTTTCCTTTGGTTTGGAAATTTTACAGCTTCAAAAGTCCATGGCTGGGAGAGGGAAGGTTACTCATTGTAACCTCTTTATGTTTTACTGTCTTACCTAAAAGATACTAGAAAAAAAAGGTGCAAAAAATAATCTGTTATGAAATCATTCCAAAAAATCAACTTTTCAAATATAACAGTAGTTTGATTAGTCACTGAGTGAATTTGAATTTTATCTTGATGAAACTTCTCTTAAACAGATTAAAGTTTGACTTCAATCTAGCAGTTTCACACATTAATATGGATTTTTTGAATAACAGCATTTATTAAACAGTTTTAATGATAATGATATTGTCTTTCAGAACCTAAGAGTTTGTTCAAATAGCTGCAATTATATAAATTCTCTTTTTGTTACGTTCTTCTAAGAAATATTAGAGCAACACTGCAAACACATTTACTTTAGATTTACAGGGAAAGAACTTTTAAAATTCATAGGAAAATAGCCGATGGAAAATTCTTTCTCTGGACTATATTGAGACCATCACATTTCCCAGTAAAAATTTACTCAAAAATCTCACTAGCCAGAGTATAAACACAGGTACATGTTTAAAGCCTTTTGTTAATCTAAAGACACAGAGAATTATTGCTTGATATTGTCTCTCTTGGCTGCAGAGGCAAATACTAAACAGCAAGTACTGAACCCATTTACAGGGGTTGGCACAAAAATAAACTTCAAGTTACAAAGGAGTAAAGAACCAGTTGCTTTGATTTAATTTGGTTATATTAATAAGGTAATTTATAAAATAATACAAAGAGGGAAGTTCAGTACCTACAGTACGAAAGAGTGTTAGGAAAGGGAAGAGTGAAGTGAGAAGAACTGACTGAAATTTGACTTCAATCTAATAGTTTCACGCATTAATATGGATTTTTTTTGAACAACAGTATTTATTAAAGAGTTCTAATGATAATGATATTGTCTTACAGAACCTAGGAGTTTGTTTGTTCAAATGGCTGCACTTATAAAAATTATGTTTCTGTTACTTTCTTTGAAGAAGTATTAAAGCAATAGCAATAAAGCAATAAAGGAAACAGTTGCTTGAGAGAAGCTTAAGATAGGAAAGGGCAGAGTGAAATGAGAAGAACATAAATAATAAGACAGAGGGAAGATGAAAGATTCACACAAGGCAAGCGGGATACGGATGGATTTACATACCACCAAAATTTGGGTGTCTGTTCATGTTTCCCAGTGTCTGCAGAATTATGAATTTTAATTCCCATCTTTTTAACTTAATCCTCTGAAGATATTCTACAAGTTTGATTAAAGTTTTTGTCTAGAAGGCAGGGAGTGATTGCCTTGTGATGAACGCTTATCTGGAAATACCCATTTCTACCCTTTATTTGTATCAGTAAGTTCTGGTGCCTTGCACATGATTTCACTGACATGGTTTGTTTGCATTTGCTAACAGATGTCTCAGTGTGGGACCTCTGTGTGTGTTTTAATGGCTGTCTTGTGTTGGCAGGCTGCGTTCGTTGTTCTGGCAAGATTTTTCCTGGAGGATGCTGTTTTGTGTAAACTTTGATGGATTCGGGATTTTTGTTTATAGTTAAAAGAGTAGAAGGAATAAAAAAGGGAAAGTTTTGGGGAAAATGATTCATTCAAATAGTTCTGGAAAATAAACCTGAAGCAGTTTTTCCAAACGTGCTCAGCTTGAGGACTGAGGTTTCTTTGTAAGCAAGTTTTACAAAGGTGTTAGATCAGCAGACATTGCTGGACAGACACAGAAAGCTATCTTTAGTCTGGAATAGGAACAGCAGCGTCCCTTTGTGATATTTGAAGGAAGTCTCTAGAAAATCTCATAAAAGGAGCCTTGGATGGGATTGCCCCATCAAAACTCATCTCTAATCCCAGAAAAGGTGGTGGACTCTGCAGTAAGTATTTGCATCAGGACAAACATTACCCTGTGCAAGTGGAAACTGTACTGAAAGAGTTATTTTGAAGATGTTTCTTCTTAAAACTACAGCTGTGCTGCCAGAAGACATTCACCACAGAACCTGCAATCCAACACGACAAGGAACAAGAAGCCGATGAGGTGAACAAAAACTGTATCCCACACCAAACATTTCTTCTCAGTGCCGACTTCCATCTACCCTTAATTTGAAGGATCTTTGTTACACTAAATTGATTATTAAAATCCTATAGAAATTTTCACTAGCAGTGGAAAATATTATAAGTATTGTCCAGCCTATTCCTAACTCTAGTCCAAGAGCACGAGCCATGGTGACTCTGCTCAAATTTCTTTTCTGTGGCACAAACCAGGCATGTTTTCAAAC
>VZZY01017055.1:0-17209 GCA_013400335.1 Eurystomus gularis | reverse complement strand
ATTTATCATCCAGTATTCACACCCTTACTCCTAAAAAATTTCATAATTTTTATTTCACACTCAACTGGTTTGTATGTATAGTGGACCTATTTTTAAGGTTTTTGTTTCATAGTAGTACATAAAATTTCATTGAGAAAGTTATTCAAACACAATTGAGTATTTTGTAAGTTTCTGAATGACACATTGAAAAAAAACTTACCAGCATTCACATTCTTTGAGAGAACAGGAAGCGGGTCAGTGTCTTGATCAGGTTTTATTAGAATCGAGACGGCAGAAGATGTAGTTATCTCCCTAAGAAGGCTGCTTACACCTTGAGTGGATTCTTTCAATAAAGATGTTACATTTTGCGTTGATTCCTTTAACAAATCAGACACGGTGGGTGTGCATTTGCTCTGCCCATTTAAATCCTTATTATCGATGTTGATGGCAAAAAGAATGGAGTTCAAACCTTCAGAAAAAAGAAAGAAGGGGAAAAAAAGACCAAAACCTCACTATATACTTCATTCAAAAGTTACGAGCATACAACCTAAGGATTAACAAAGCTATGACACATAAAACACTTTTCCCATAAAACTTCCCAGTTCTCCACGCACGAATTCTTATTCTTTCATGTACCATTCATCCTTTTCTAGATGATACTCAAACTGATGCAATCAGTTCTGAATTTATCTTGATGGCTGTTCAGCTGTGTATGAAATAAACAGTAAGCACTGGGAACTGGTTTATTTATAATGTTTTCTTTAAACCCACTTCACTGCAACTTTAATATCTGTTGATTCCCATATTCTATTAATAAAAACTCCTGTGAACCCTATCTTGCAGAATGAAGCATGTGACCACGAATCTGAGAAAATGGGTGTAAAAGTTAATAATACATCACTTCTGTGGTGAAACTCCAGCAAAGTAAATTAGCTGTCATTATTCCTTATTCTTACTCTCCTTCCACGTATTTACCTGTAATTTGGGTCTACACCCAAATTTGGCTAACACCTTCACTACTGCACCCTGACTGTGCACCTGACACACGTTTTCCACACCAGTGAGGAGTGTTAGAGAAGCTCCTCACAACGAGAAACAGGTATAACATCCCAAAAGGAAACAGCCTTCCGAGAAAGCAGCATTTAAAAGCCTTACCAGCTGCCATCGTAGGGATCATACTAGAACGTTCCTCATCCATCATAAAAGACCAGTCTTCATAGAAGACACTATAATTCAAAAGGAAAAAAAAGAAAGTAAAAAGAATATACAGTCCTATATTAACATATATTCCACTTCTAAAAGATACGAAAACTCTGATAAGTAAGTATGAGTGCACTAATGGATCAAATTATATGTCGTAGTAACTCCTGAAATATATAGAACTGTCTGAACTGTTATCAAAGCCATGCTAAATAATGTTTTATCTTCAGTTTTAGCTCTGCATTTTTTTTAGGGGAAAAAAGCCACTCAGGGCAAGGAGGTTCATGCTACATTAGCAGCCACAGTATTTCTCTACATCTACTCCTACACTGCATACAAAGGTTTTTTTAATAACTCTAGCTTACAGCAATTACCAAGCCATCTTATAAATATTAGAATGCATGAATACAAACAAAATGATCCACTTCATCTTGAGCAACCTGATCTAGTTAAAGATGGTCCCTGGCCACAGCAGCAGAGTTGGACTAGACAATCTTTAAAGATTCCTTCCAACCCAAACTGTCCTGATATTCTAGGATTTGATGATCTGCTGCAATATCCAAAACCACATCAATTACTCTAAGTTGTTAAGAGTCAACTAGGAATTTGGATGTAAGAAAAATAAAAGTTAACATGAATTTAGTTGTTCTAAACTTTGTTTTAGTAGCAGGATGCTGTATTTTTACTATCAGTATTCAGTTATTAAAAAAAACAGGTAGCAAGAAAAATCTCAACCTATATTAAACAGTTTTGTCCGATTCATTTAAGTTTCCAAAACAGATAAGAATTGGGGATATAAACTGATTTTGTAAATACCATTTGAACTTGAATAACATTTCAATCCTAAATATCCTAGCATGAGCCTTTTTAGAAATACTCCATGTGCAATGCAGAGAATGTTAACAATCCTGACACTGGGCAAGTATCGCTACCAGCACAAGAGCAATTAGTGATATACCAATCCAACATTTTTCATGTTTTCTTTCCTTTGCTGTTTCATTTGTCTTTATTGGATTTCATATCAAATCTTGCAAGAAGCTACAGAGGACTGGAACAGACTGAAAATGAAAAGGAGGTACTAACAAGCTCAGAATGCCTTTCTGCTGAACCCACTGGACTTGATCAAGCTCAACAATTAATAATAAAAAAGGAAAATACCCCAAATTTTCAAAAAGAAAGGCTCTGAAGTTGTACAAGGAAGAAGACAGGACTTAGTTAAGTACAAACTTAAGTGCATTTTGCACATCCAAAGTACCTTAGGACTGCACAATGCAGAGTAAGCTATTCTCAGTACCTCTGGAACAAGACTGCTCACAAACTGCTACAAAATTACTTCAGGTGATCTGCAGTAGTAGGTACCTGTTGCATGACTGTTGGAGCATCTCCAAAAGGCAACAGGCAATTACCGTTGATGAATTAGTAAGACCAATCGTGTACTACTTTAATGGAATAAGAGGGGCACCTCAACGCAAGATGTGAAGGTCTCAGTGAGGAAAGCTTGAAAGCATAAAGGAGTTAGGAAGGAGCACGGGAATGAAGATGAGGATGGAAGCACATATTCTCATGTGCTGGAATGAAGCCAGTTGCAAGGTCACATGTTGACATATGCACAAGCATATGACATCTTAATGGCTGACAAGAATTTCAAAAACGAACAAAACAGAAGCATGAGGTTAAGTGGCTTCACCAGCATAGCAATTAATATGGTGCATGATTACAGCGGTGGTTGTTGGTTGGTTTTTTTCATCTCAATACTTCATTTGTCAATTCCTGCATTACACAGATATCAGATACAGTACCTGAGTCGATTCTTATCTGCAAGCAGCATATGAACATATCTTTCCAGGGAATGTTCATTTAACGCACAGCGCAACCAAGCTCGGCCTCTACCAATATCTGTAGTAATTGTCTTCAGAGAATAAAAGCGCTGCAGTTCATGTTTATTCAGAACTTCTTTCACGTAATACCAGAACACTGGCTCTGGAATAAAATCAAATTAAAAATCCACTGAAAAAAATGATAAGCTCATATCTGAATGCATTTACAAGTAATTTTATAAAACAAGAAGGTAACTGTACATAACTTTGAACAAAGGTGAATCATTTACCGTCTTTTTATGACTCTCCAGTTAAAAAGGTTATTTATTTCTAGAGAACTTGAGTTATTTAAGCACTTGGAACTTTTCCGTTCATTGAAAAAGCCAAACACACATTAAACGACTCTATCTTACATTTTTAAATAGCATTCACATTTATAAGCACATTTAAGCCTGTATTTCATAGAACAGGTTCACATGTTCAGCTGGGAATATATTATGCAATGGAAAAAATTCTTTACAACTGTTACTGCTGATTGTGAAATGTTAGAAGCTAAGTACAAAGGAATGGGTAGCTCTGTAATTCGCAGACATGCAAATAAAAAATGTATGTTGCTTTATGAAACAGAAGTGTTACATTTAGAATGCAACAATACCCTTTCCCACTAAAATACTTTCCTTGCCCTGTCCCCAGATACTGATAAAAAGTTTTTTTGCAGTTGCCTCAAATTTCTTGATTGGAAATAACAAAAATCTACATCAGCAGTTGTAAATATACAATAAAACACCTAGTATTTTATATATTCCTGCTTCTTAACTGAGTAAGAACGTATTTTAAGGACATATTCATTACAATTCACCTCTTACCATTTTATCAGGGTGAAAAGAATGACCAAACATCAGATATTTCATCTGTAAAACTTGAATCGTTGCTATATGGTATTGTTTGGCAATCATTAGTCATTAATGTTGAATCAAATACATATTCCTTGAAAGTATCTTAAAATATAACATTAACAAAAACATTCCTGTGGCTTTGATTTGCTATAGATACAATTGCTTTACCAACTAGACTGGTTTGAAAGCTGGTAATCTACACAGTCAGTAACAGATTAAGAGACTGAATTTAAGGCAAACAGGATCTTTTTAAGAGCAAAGAAATCTGAGAAACACAAGCACTATGAAAAAAATTAAAACACATCAACCTCTCAAGGAAGACATGCAGGTACTCCTTTTGACACTCAATGAATGTCTTTGCTCAATGTTTTTTTTAAGTTAACAAAAAAGGGAAAATCATTCTATTGTGCAAGTGAATGGTGCACTATCACCTCAAATATTATGCTGGCTTTCGATCAGAATCTCACTGTAGGCAGCATAAAGCAGATGTTTAAAGATGGGCAAAAAAATTCCTCAGACACATAAAAAAGCTCACACAAGAGAGGAAACAGATTGATCCTGCCACTCCTTGCTTATCACTTTCCTAAATCTTATTTTAATGTAGTACGACTTTTAAGAAGAGGCCATCCATGACACTCCTCTTTCTCTCCACTGAATAAAGAGTGTGCAGTCAGATTTTGAATAGGTTTTCACTACAGCGTATCACTTCTTTTGGTGAAATATTCTCATTTGAGGGTATGGGGGTTTTTATTAATCCCCTTTTATTAATAAAAGCTGAACACAGCCCTAGATTAGCAAATTTATAATACAATTTTAGAAACCTAAACACATAACAAGCAGGTTAGACTCATTAATTAATAGGTTTTGCCAAATAGGTCTGACAGCTATGCAAGAATAACCCAGAGCTCTTCTAACAGACAAATGTGCAAAACACAGGGATCACTGAATGGACAAAGCAGGATGCAAAAGAAAAGGTGCACTTTGCTGAACTAGGACCTCACAGGCACTTTAACACACAAACAATAAGGAGGGCCACTGAATGTATGAGAGCCTTCAAACGATCATGTGTCCTACTCCTTTGGCTTCAACTTGGTTGTTGCTTATTTCCAAAATAAAATGCATATATATGTAAAGAAAAGCATTCCTTAAAACACCAGATTTGTAACAAGATGATAGGGATTTAATTATTTCATCATTTCTTGTGACTCATAAAATTAATCTTTCTATCTTACTAAAGCTCAAAACAACACTAAAGTAGGAAGTGAAAATATTACAGGAATAGAGAAAATAAGTAAATTTCCCCTTTTGCTGAGAGTGAAACTCAGTGTTTCTTGGCATTCTGATCATTTATATTTTCACGGATTTTGAAAAGCTTAAAAATTTGGATTATCATCAAATTTTAATTAAAATCTACCCAATGAAAATAAAGTAAGAGCATACCATACTCTCAGTCCTTCCATAACATACTTTATGAAAACAGTAACATGAGTGGCATTTTCAAATGACTAAGTTCTCTTCTTTGAGAGTAGCATTAAATGAAGTTCTAACTGTTGGTATTATTTTTCATGCCACAAGTAAGATCATTTTCATTTCAGTAAAATACAATTTGTACAAGTGTACTGTAGGCAGAGAAGACACTGATGTTATGTAATTCACCCAAACATTTATCACTTTGTGAAAACAATTTATTTTAATAATATCACAGTTCCTGTATTTGCAATACTACCAATCATTAATCGGCACCAAACAGCAGTCATGTCTCAAGCTGAGAGCACAGAGATCAGTCTGAAGCCAGGTTCATTGCCTTCTTACACAAAACAAAAAAGTAAATAAAACAATTTACACTTTGCAGCCACCGAGCATTTCAGTGTCTGTTCTGTGAAGTACTAAAAGAACAGCTTCATATTTGCCACAAGTGTCTCATGGTAGAACGTTCTTTGCTATAGCTGGAAATGTTAGTTCTTTCACTTTTAATTGAGAGCATCATTAAACTAAGTTTATATTCCATCAGCCTTAGCCTATCATTTCCATTTCTAAGCACGGCAACTAAGGATTTTACCATATTAGCCCGCAGCACTACTTTACAATAGCAAGGACACCACAGGATAAGGACATTGAGGTGCTGGAGCGGGTCCAGAGAAGGGCAACAAAGCTGGTGAAGGGTCTGGAAAGCATGTCTCATGAAGAGCAACTGAGGGAACTGGGGCTGTTTAGTCTGGAGAAGAGGAGACTGAGAGGAGACCTTATTGCCCTCTACAACTGCCTAAAAGGAGGTTGTAGCGAGGCTGCTGTTGGTCTCTTCTCCCAAATTACTAATGACAAAACAAGAGAAAATGGCCTCAAGTTGCATCAGGGGAGGTTTAGATTAGATATTTAGGAAGAAATTCTTTACTGAGAGAGTGGTTGGGCACTAGAACAGACTGACCAGGGAGGTGGTGGAGTCACCATCCCCGGAAGTGTTTAAAAAACAAGTAGATGTGGCACTTGAGGCTGTGGTCTAGTGGTTAGAGAGACGTTAGGTGAAGGCTGGACTTGATGATCCTGGTGGTCCTTTCCAACCATAATGATTCTATGATATGCAAAGCAGCAAAACTATAAACATATTGTGACTTAGTGACAATTTTGAAATACATTTCCATATTTGGTATTGATATGCCATGAGGCTTTGAACAAGCCACATGTGTAATTCTGTCATGGTTTACCTACCTCTAAACAGATAATACTATCCTGCAGTTATAACATCAAAGCATATCCATTAATCTACAGCAACAGGCAGCACCAGAAATAGAAAACAACAACAACAAAAAACCCCACACAACCAAGACAAAATTTTGCTTCAGCCTGGAGAACAGAAGGCTTAGTGGGACGGCAGACACCTAAATAGCAGCCCTCCAGTACCTGATGAGGAAGTCATCAAGATGTAGGCTCTTCACACCAGCACATAGCAGGAGGACAGCAAACAACAGGCATAAATTAAAACAAGATAGGCACAGAGTGGATATATAGAGAAACTCTTCCATCATGTGGACAGTCAAATTTTCGAACGTGGTTGACCAAAGAGGCTGTGCAGTCTGTGGAGGTCTTTAAGTCCCAAATGGAAAAAGCTCTGAGCAACCTCACTTAACTTCATAGATTATTTTTGTAGGACTACAGACCTCCTGAAGACCCTTCCAACTTGAATTAGACTACGATTGCCTGATTGAGTGTAGAAAAAACACTGCTATGAACTATTACTGCTATTTTATTCAGCAAGTCTGGAACCTCTAAATGTTTCAGCAAGTCTGGAACCTCTAATAAACCAGTAGGAAGAGCAGCCAGAGGCAATGGAAGAGTGGATCTATTTAGATTCTTTTCGTATTGTCCTAATTTGCCCAGAGAGGTGGCGGAGGCCCCAACCCTGGAGCCATTCAAGGTCAGGCTTGATGGGGCTCTGAGCAACCTGGCCTAGTTGGAGATGGCCCAGCTTCTTGTAGGGGGGTTAGACTACATGACCTTTAGAGGTTCCTTCCAACCCAATGCATTCTATGATTAATATTTTTTAGTGAATACTTTATCAGCTACAGTGTTCTCACACAACCTTAACTGGGGTTAGAAAAAGAGACCCCTGTATTGTTACAAACTAAAGTCAGAATACCGTTGTATCGTTTGCTGGTTTTGTTTAGCTTCCTTAACATAAGATTAAAGGAGCTGCATATGCCTGTAATGATCATGCCATCCATTGAGACCAAATCACACTGATGTTAGGAATTTGCTTACCTGAATATATATTTTTTTAAAATTCAATATTTTAAAAAGGCTTTTCAAGTCATAGTTCCAAAGAACTACTACTGGAGTTTTTTTCTTAAATGAAAATAGAAATTTAAAATCAAGTATAACATAGAAGCTGTTAGATGCAAAATGATGCTACATTGTTTACAACCATTTGAAAGCACAGTTTGTCATCAAGTATCTGTAAATTTCAAATAAAGACCACTGCTGAATCATTTCATTTTTCAATTGTCAAAGCCTGAACATATAGCCTAAACAAAACTATTCCATTAAAGAAAAAGATGACACCTGTGATTGTTAGACAGAATCTAAATTATATTAGACTCATTTTCCTGAAAGTGTTGAAAATACAGAAGTACTTTGCAACTGCTTTCAGAAGAAAAACCCAGACAAGAAAAACCACACAAGGTACATGCAGTGAAGCCCAGTAATTTCCACTGAAAAAAAAGCCTCTCTTTTTTAGTCACTGCACAGTAACCAATTTGCTACAAAGCAGACACCTTTTTGTTCTTGAACTTCCATATATTGCTTTAGTTTAACAAGTAAAAATTGTTTTCTTCCCTCTTCCATTCCCCAACCACAGATAACTTTCCTGACTTTCTCCTCTTCCTCCACATCATCTCCTTGACAAGCCTCCAAATAAGACACTGCTGTGCTGATTCAGCCCTCACCATTTTACACTGCCAAAAGCTGCATGATCACACAGGCCAACACTCAACTCACCAACAGCCCCTCACAAGTCTTCTTGCAGACAGTCCTGCCATCGGTTCTCATGGGCCCAGCTCTTCCACTGCCCATTGTGGTGCCAGCATTGCCTGCTGGACACAACAGGGATGTCTCTCTCAGTGGCCCTTCACATGGAAGGACACCATCCAGAGAGCTCAGCAAGATGCAACCAGCTCCAACAGAAGCCACACCCAACAGAAAGCTCCTCTGACTGATCGGCTCCTGGTTAAAATAGCCCTGGCCTCACCCATCATCCCAACCATGACCACCTGGGTGAGGGCAGAGCCACAAAGACACAGGTGGGCCAGGTTCTGCCTCTGGAACATGAAGCTAATCAGAAAAACAAAACATTCTGCTGGGTTGTGACTCATCCACAGCTCAACTCCAACTCGGGGCCCACAACTCGGGCCCCCGCACTTCAGACACACATACACACAAACCTACAGCTAAATTGTTACTAGGATCCCAAGTATCAGAAATGCACCTTTGTATATCTGACCACTAAAAGACAGCACCAAAAATTTCATACACCCTTGACATTACTAACAGACAAGAGGGAAATAATAAAAATTATACGTAATGTCTTCAAACATAAAGACACTATTTGCATAAATCAGAGTGGTAACAGGGAGAACATTCTCTGCATCTCAACTGCAAGCAGGGGGTAACAAAAAGCAGATAATCAAATCACTACCTATTAAAGAGATGAAAACTACCCAGAGGCTGAAAGAGACCACAGAGTATCTATTCCCCAACTACAAACACACACAAGGCAGAAAAAAGCATACAGAAAAGCCAAAAAACATGTAAAGATTGTGTAAACAGCTGAATTTCTCTTACTCGTTCATTTAGAGTCCGCAAAGTGTTGAGTCTTGCCCATTATTAAGTAAAAGAGGCAAAGCTGGGAAACTCCTCAACTTCTCTAAAAGTACAATGATTTTATCTCCAACAAAACCCTAATTCTGGAGGCTCTAATCCATCAGCAAGAATGTCAGCACACGAGACCCAACATTTTGCCCCATCATCCACAGGAAACAGGTCTGTTGTTAACAGGTCTGTCTATTTTAAAACAACGTTGTATCAATCTAGGGACTTTGTATTTAAAAAAAAAACAGAAACAAAATCAAAAACAAAACCCCACTATTAGTTACACGCTACATTTGACAGCATTTCAAAAGCCAAAAAGAAACTTATTTACCCGTACCCTGTTTAAGAAAAAGATACTGTCTATCGAACTTCACAGCAAAACTGATGAACACCTTCATATACCTTTGATTAAAAAAAAAAACAAGGGAAACTTCTGTAAAGGGCATTTCTTTAAATGTGCAAAAAGTAATACAAAACCAACACAACCAATATAAGTAATGTAAGTTTTGGTTTTAAAATTACATTAATACTGAGAAGTTAAACATATCTGATGATGCAGAATATGGCAGCTAAAGAACGGCTAAGACAAGGTTAAGAATGAAAATATTGTAGCAAAAACTTAACAGCACAACTACACAATATTTATCCCTACCAGAATTCAAACAAAATTGCCAATGACACTGTTCATGACAGAAATGTAGCAACTGCATATTTCCAAACACCAAAATTTCTAAATAAACTTGGTAGGAAAGTTAAACTAGATTTAAGAAAGCAATAACCATTTTCACTGCTTAATCAAAGTCCAGGTAATAAGTCTGTTACCAATGGTCTGCAGTTTGGTTCATTGCTTAAAACTTCCATTAGAAATCATATCACTCGCTTACACTTACCTACAGTTTAAAATAGAATAGTTACAGTTAACAAATTACCTGTTTCAGTTTTACTGGAGAAACCTGCTGCCTGTTTGATCGCTGCTGCTGTTAATGCCAGTCCTCGGCTCCTCCTCAGACCATGCTGTAACACAGCTTCAAACTGAGCACACAAACAAGTGACTCTGCAACAGAAGTTTTAAAGGAATCACGTGAAAAGAACAATCAACTGTTTCTACAGAGCAGGTTCATTCCAAATCGCTGAACAGAGAATGTAAAGGTGACCCGTTATCTCGTACCTGGTGAAAGACTCCTTGTATACGCTAATCCCATTATTTGTAAACCGTATAATCTACTTATACCCACAGCTTCATCATGACTATCCAAAGACGGGACACAAAGTACACTCAGAAGAACTGGCAATCAACTTGAGAAATCATCATCAGCTGCTATAGTTGTTAGTTGTGTTTATTCATGTCCAGATTACCTACTTTTCAGACAATGCAATTACATTTTCATAAATATACTTTGTACTACAAATGCAATGAATGATTTTCTGAAAACGTGCTCTAACTTCCAATGAAATTAATAGACATTTTTGTTAATTATACACTATAATTTGAGCCTAGGAAAACAATTAAACATACATTTTAATGTCCTTCAGAAATAGACAGGAAAATAACAAAGATTTTTCTGGAGATATGATGAATCTTCAGGTTTTGATGCTGTTCTCTACAACACTATTTACAAATTTTCTGGTTTTTTTTTTAAACAAAACCCAATTAATAAATCAATTTTCAAGGTAAAACAGACAGGAATGCATTCTGTTTGCTCAAAATCGGAATTTTTCTAAGTTCCATTTTTGCCATTAAATAAAATATACTTAAGCTTTGAGAAAGTTGTCATGTGGCTGCCAAAGTTTGATTACTAAAAGGAAGAACAGAAACTTTAATTAAGTTCAAGTAAATTTAAAAAAAAAAAGTTGACAAAGTGGCTCAGGACTCTGCCCTGGCATTCCAGGAGTACAGAGTTCTCTTCGGGGTCACAGAAAAGCACAAGATCTCAGGAGGATCCCCAACAGAAAAAGAGGTGTAGTTACCATAGTTGCCCTGGACGGAACAGCCTTTAATATGTAACGCTTTCCAGTAAATCTATGTTAGGAAAATTAACTTTGTTAGGAAAACTTCACTAATAAAGCAGAATACAATGAAAACAAAACTCAAGATGATTGTGGAGCAGTTGTGATTAATTTTTGCCAAAAAGACTGCTGCTGTTAAAAATGGAAATTACAGCAGATACATAACCCTCTGGAAAAAAAAAAAAAAAAAGGAAACAAACCTACTTGACTTTTTACATTCAGAAAAAGGAGAACAGAAAGTAAGTTCTGTGAAAGAGGTTATTTTATTAAAAATCTGTGTGCACTGAGAATCAAAGCAAGAAAACTGTGCAGCATTTTACAGGAAAATTTAGACACTAGTAAAACAAACCAAAATTAGGGAAAAAAAACCAACAAGAAACAGGTATTCTACAAAGCCCAATATTCACGTACTGTATTTAGTAGATAGCACCATGAGGGTATGTCAAACAAATACAGAAAAGCATGGAGAAGTTCTGTGTAGAGAGACAGAGTAGAACTCTGAACAATTATGATCTCAAAGACAAAAAAAAAAAAACCCACTAGGAGAACAAAACTTGGAGAATCATGGATTCTACTGGATTTTGACCTAAAATCTCAGACTATTCCCATTTTCAAAATTATCTCACATTATTTAGCATAGTAGCAACCTCAAACATCGTGAAATTTAGAAAAAAAAAAAATCTATTCATGTAATTTCCACTTCCTTTTTAATCCTGAAACCGCCTAGCTATAATCCATTATTCAGCATGTTTACTGAATTCTAAGGAAAATATTTATAAGTAAAATTTTATCTTTAGAATCCTACCACCATTTATCACAAGACAAATACTAAAAGTCATCAGTTGAATTATTAAGCAACTGCAGCAAAGAAGTTGTTTAAGCAAACTGAGCAAGAAAGTAGAAGTTTTGGATCCAGCGAATTTGCTCGACAGAGGTGCTTCTTTCTAGCCAAGTTTATACAATTTACTACAAAGGCAAACATTATCAATACATTGTCTCACAAACTCAAGCAGTAAAGAATAAATAACCATGTCCAGTTGATGCTCCTGTGCCAGCAGTGATAGCTGCACAGCCAGTTCAACTGCTCGGTGCTTCAGCTCCACCATCCCTTTATTCCACCTGCACCTTCTCGCGTCCTCCCTCGCACCAGCTTCTGTCCAACAAACCCTGCACTGAACAGTCCCTGTATGGAGCTGTCTCCACTATGCCAGCGCAATAGAACTATTTCTCTGTTTTCCCAAAACACCATAGACTGAGAACAGCCAAGGGCAGGGCAGGACAGGACGACAGCAGAAAGTCAGACATGCTTAACCTGCCTTGGAGTAGCATTACCCTGGAGTTCCTCACACGCCACGCACAGGAGCTGCATTACAAGCTGCTCCTGAAAGGAGAAAGGTTTGCCCTCTCATCTCCTGTTGCTACGGCCTCCTCTTTCGCACTTCCCGTTGCTTCTAGCTGCATGATTTTCCTCTCCTTGCAGCAACATTAGCGTTCACCAGATGTTTTACTGATTTAGCTCACCAAAATTGTAGAAAGTTATCCTTTTGCATCATTTTTTCTTTTATTAAACTAATTCAGAGGGGACTGGATGATCACCAGACACTGCTTAAAAAGGTGGTGAAAGGGAGTAGTAATGAAGTCAGGAACCTTGAGGAGATACGTGAACCCTCCCCAGCCCTTCAGCAGCAATGAATTTTCTGTTGGCTTCCCAGAAGTCACGAAACCACACCCTTAGACCCAGCATTCACAGAGAATGCCATGCATCATTTATAAATGCTCAACAGATAATTAACTTCTTCCCAAAAGGCAGAGTCAGACTTGAAGGACATAAGAAAAAGGACAACAAATAATTGCATTTAATCCTGGTGTTTTATTTATCTAAGATTCTTCAATAGGGCAGATTCTGAGAAAGATTAAATAGGACACAAAAAGCACTGCAGCTTCTGTCCACCAGTCATCTTCTTAGAAACCTGAGAAATCAATATGCCATATCCAACAACAAATGTAACTAATAGGAATCAAATTACATGTTTTGACTTACGTTAATAAAAAAGAACAACTTTTCACGCAGGAAAAGTAGTAAAACAGGTTTAAAATGCATCAATAATATGAAAAAATAACAGCAAAAAAATTTCCTAATGACCAGGTGTTAAACACACTTGACACAAAACACAGGTGTATTGGTAACAAATGTGCATTCATTTAAAAAGAGGTTTTAGGGAATATAAATTAATCCAATCTCACGTTCAGACCTCAGAATTCAATGCTTTGTCATGAACTCTGCAGCCACTTAAACACTCGAAACTTCATAGCGAACAGCACTTTGTTAAGCTGTAGGACTTGTAACAAGATGAAAAATTCAAAGTCCCATGTTAATGTGTTAATGTTTGTGCAAAAAAAAAAGGAACTGAGGGGGTTTTGAGTGTGTCAAGTATCGTGTGCCATATGTTTCATATCATTATGATACATAATCTAAGCATGTTAAAAGTTTCTTAGACTATTTTACCTGCTATCAGAGTCTGAAGCAATTTCTTTTCTTCCTCCAAATCGTATTTGACACTGCAGCAAACACATTAAGAAATTTTTGTTACACTAACAAAGTCAATATTCTGTAATACTTAAGTCATAACAAAAAAGGCAGCAGCACAAAATAAAGCACTGGCAAATACAGCCTGCAACCAAAAAGTGCTTTACAGCATCATGTTCACTAACAGACTACACTTGCAGTTCAAATATATTCTTGCTAGCCAGAAAAACACATCTGCAGGTCCTTCAATGAACTTGAGTAAAAATTACTACTTTTGAGTTTTAAATGTACACCCACAAGAACAATCACTTCTCCTATTCAGCTCCGTGGTAAATTACAAAAGAATCATTCTTTACAAAACACATCATTGGCTTACTTTCGAGGCATTCTTTTGCCTCCCAAGCTCTCCTAAATTGAATTGAAATTCTACTTGCTGAACCTCACGTCGATGCAAGATACACACGTACATGAATAAATCCCATCTTTATCTGTATTTTAACAATTCACTAAAATCCTAGTGTAAAGAAAGAAAGCTGCTACTGTAAAGTGTTAACCAGTTTAGTCTTTGCAGTACACTCCAATTTTGATTTATTAAATATATTTTCTATATTATTATATTTGTAATATTTATATATCTTATAATGTCAGTAACAATAGACACAAAAACTGAGTAATACTGTGTGAAATATAAGATTTCTTTTTTGGCTGGTAAAGAGGAGAAAAAAAGGCAATATGTATTAGATCTCTCTACCTGTTTAACTGCATCCAGCAGTCGTTCTAGAAGAAACTGTCTCTTAGTGTCATTGTTCTGTGAACCTGAAATTCAACAAAATAAAGAGTTTTTTAAGAAAAACACATTCAAGCTAACCCCAGGGCCCTGTAAGTTTTCTTTCCATGCCAGTTATTCCATTAAATTTATTAATTTATTTTCTCTGAGCAAAATGATGCAGTCTGTGATTTGAGGTTCCAATTAGCCTTTCTCTAATATGCAGGAATACTGTTCAAAATATCATCCAGAGTCTTATCTTAGTAATGTTTTGGTTTCATGATATAAGGTATATTGCAGCAATGCCAAATATAGCATAACTGTGCACAATGAACACAGCTTGCCCCTCGCTTCTTAGCACAACCACCTATGGTGTCATAATGCAACCCTGGAACTAGCCTAGTTTAAGATTTTTACTTTTTTTTTCTTTTAAACTTTTTTTTTGGTTGGTTGGATTAAGTGTATGATGGAGCTCACACTGCAACTCCATAAAAGTTCATGCTGGGACAACTACCAGACCATCACAGCACAAGAAAATAACAAGAGTATCTTCTTACTGTCAAACAACCTTATTGTAAAAAGTTTTAAGGCAGGTGAACAGAGAGTAGCTATTACAATCAAGCCCTTAAAATTTAACTACCAGCACAGTTCTTCCTGATTAACACCTATAAATCCGTTTTGTCACTATACAAGCAACTCCACAAGACAAGCTCATTAACTTCTTTAACAACTTTAACTTCTCAATCATTTCAACAACAAATTACACAATACGTTGCTTGTTGCAATATACTTTATAAACTCCCATGAAATATGCGTAAAATTTATTGTTCAATTAACCTCCATCACCTCTATTTCTTTATTCTGAGCTTAAGCTCAAAATACCCTTCAAACACCTCTGTGACCTCTCTAGAATTAAAGTTATTCTATCCTTCTTTTCTTCTCAAAGAGCATACAGCTAATATATGCATAGACTGAAAGCCAATTATCAAAACTCTGCATGAGCAAGTTCCTCCAGACACTGAAAATCAAACAGTGCAGAGTAAGCCCTCTAGTAAACAGATGACACCAAAGATACGCGCCTCTTCCTCTTGCTGTCCAACACTGCGAGGTCCCAATCTCAGAATTTCCTACCTTCATAATCCCATTCAAAGCAGTTTGCTCCTAAACCAGCAGGACAGGACAGAATTTGTCCTACTGAAATTATTCTCCCTTTGTTTCATCTTAAATATGGAATTAGGAGAAGAGAGACCCCACAGTAAGTTAAAATAGCTAACGCCAGAATAAAGAAAACAACAGGAAGAAGGTGCAAATGTAACTACCATCTAACTAAGCTTCACAGTGCTTATTTAGCCGATTACAGTGGATTTTCAAGAAGTTATAGTTCCAGTTTTGAACTCTGACTCAAACTACGCAGACATGTGAAGCATGAGGTTTGGTTCTGTTAGTCAAAGACTCCGATGTGTGCAAACTCAGGTGAAGATGCAAACAATGTTCAATGCCAAAAAAAGAAGTCTAGAAACAAACCCCATTCCAAGCAGGCTTTAACTTCCAAACAACTGTGACAGTTATGCCACTGTGAAGATAAGGTGAAAATCCTATAATCCCTACTACTCCACTTTATGCTCCTTCAGAGATTACCATTTTATTAAATTATACTCAGTGTTCCTACCGTGCATGCATTGCCAAAACAGAGACACGTGCCTCCGCATCTAAATGCCTCATAATAAACCACGCAACAGTAAAATAAGGAAAACACTTCCAACTTCTAGTACAACTCCTCACGCGCAGTAACACTGAATATACACAAGCCCGCAGATTTTCTCTACCATTTCAAAACTCATTACCTCTACAGTCTTACGCTATCCACATACCTGCGAGAATAGGGATAATGCAACATTTCTGTATATTAACAGTTTGAGAACAAATGCATATAATTAACAAATCTATGACCTAAAAACCATCTACCAAATGCAAATACTAAGTATGTGGGTTGTTTGCCTTCTAAATTACAAACTGACCAAATACCCTCCTACCGATTCACAATATTGGTAAAAACTGCAGTAACATACATATAAAAACAAAACATAGAATGTATAAAAACAGCATTACTCAGAAATAAACATGCTATATTTAGACTACAGCAATAAAAAAAGGAAGTTCATACATGAGTCTAAAAATAATTGTGAAAACATAAGCGTAAAGTTGCAAAAAACAAAGAAACTTAAAGAGACTCCTGCCATCAACATCTACTCAGTTAAAAAGCGTTAAAAATAGGCTCAGGTACTGCACCTGCCTCTGTCACCCTTGTCATTTTTTGTTGTTGATGGTCATGCTTTCCTATTTTTAAAACAAACTTCTCTCCATATCCTGCCAGAAATAGCCACACCTACAGCAGAAAACAACCTGACTGCACAAGTAAAGGAAAACAGGATTTTCATCCAATTCTGTATAGGTACAGCTCTCTTCAGCACCACATGTTGCACACCGGTTAAAAAAATAAATCTCCGATTGCTCTTACATGATTCTTTAAGTCTTGTATGCAAAATTTCAGACTGCAATTCCTTTTTCTTGCTCTTGCACAGCTTCTGAGGGTACAAGTTTTATATTAAACACAGACCTAATTTCAATACTACCTTGTACGACATTATGATTCTAC